>JAVLUX010000013.1:32050000-32340000 GCA_032164185.1 Moxostoma hubbsi
AAGAAAGGTAAATTACTCAGCGTTTGCCCAACCTCTTCTGACTGTTTCATCTTTGCTCTGGTCACCACCATGTGGCACTCCCGTGCCAGGTGCAGTAACTCCAACACCACTGGTATTTCTCGACCCAGAATCACAGGGAAGGATAAGATATCAGCCACCCCCACCTCCACCAGGTAAGTCTGATCTTTTATCTTGACATAAACATTGGCATTAGGCAACAATCTCTCATCTCCATGTACACAACAAATGATAGCTAGTTTGCTGTGCTAATCAAGGATGATGGTATAAACGCTCTGTTTACCAGAGCTTGATCACTGCTAGTGTTAATTAAAGCAGTCAGTTTCTCACCATTTATCTCTACATTTGAAGTTCTTAAAGAGCTTGGGATTTGCTTACTTCCTTCCTTGGTTCAAAACATAGCTGTGTAAGATGAACTGAGTTCTTTGGACAATTTGGAATAGTATGCCCTTCTTGACCACATTGATAACATATATTTTGGGAGCAAAATTCAATTTGGCTGAAGCAGGTTTTCCCACGTTGGGCTTACCTGATTCCTCCACTTTCCTTTGCTGTAAGTGTGGCATGTCAAGAGAAGGCTTACTCTTCCCCCTGTCTGCAACAAATACATCTGCCAAAGATGCTGCTTCAGTTGCTGTTCTAGGATCCGTTTCTCGAATCCACACATGGAGTTCAGTAGACAGCATTCTAAGGAATTGCTCCAGAATAATGGTTTCACTCACCTCCTCCACCGTTTTCCCCTTAGGCTGGATCAGCTTTCCAAAGAGTTCTTTGAGCCGGTTGTAAAGCTCTTTTGGACTCTCAGATAGATCTACTGATAAGGAGTGGAACTTTTGTCGATAAGTCTCAGCATTGACTTTGTATTTCAGCATTGACAAAATAGCAGACTTTACTTTGTCATAGTCAGAAGACTCACTCAAATCCATATTGACATAAACTTCTCTTGCTTTACCATTCAATAAAGGGATTAAATTCCAAACCCAGTCAGTTTCGGTCCATCTACAAGCAACAGCAATCCTTTCAAAGTGACAAGTGCTTCATATCATCAGTGTCACTCAGTTTCTCCAATCGAGTTAATCAGAAAAGTGAAGAGTAGGAGTTTTGCATACTTGGACCTTCATTTGAAATAAACTGAATTGGTGCGGGAGAGCCTTAAATCGTTGTTCCTGATCTTCATGCTCTTGCTGCCTTACAGTCTCCCAGCATTCTGTCCTGGCCATATGGGCTCGAAGCAGATTTGCCAATTCAGTCACTGAAACATCCATGTCTCCTGTTGCCTTACCTCCTTCAATTCCTTCTGCCATGGCTTGGTCCTCCTCTCCCCTTTCTTCATCTTGCTGCAAGGGAGGAGCTTTTAATTTTCTTCAAGGCACAACTCATGATAATGTGGAAAAAACAGTCACGAGGAGCAAAGCAAAACAAACAAGCTTGGTGTCCTTGACTAACTGGAGATCCCACCTCTGCCACCATATGTGAGGGACCAAGGGGACTGAAACAAGGAACACAAGCACTTAACTGAAAAAATGGGTCTTTATTTGAACCCAAATCAAAAAGGAACAACTTACAAACTCGTACATTTTTATGACGTAACAACATCCACAATCAGAAAGAAAATAAGTTCAAACAACATTCCAGCAGAAACCAACAAACAGACAAAGCTGACCTACACAAATGAACAAATCAACAGCTTATAAAGAAAAGGATGGGCCCATTACAACACAAGAAGGGAAAATTTAACACATAACCCTTAATAAAACAAGATCGAATCAAACAGAAAAAAATATATTAAATCAAAATGAAGAAATCTAATTTAATAAAATACCATAAATATACAACTAAAGAAGTCAATTAACATTTTTCCTCTTCCCCCATGCAATCTCAGCAAATGATATGTTTGGACGGAACCAATGATGCTTAAAGTCCTTGTTCCTGCCTGGACTCTAATTTTCATCACCCCAGGATGCCGCTTCTGCAAACCGAATCTGTAGACCATTGCCACTCATCACAGGTAAATTTAAACTCAAATAGAAACAAATATAAATACCAGATACAACGCAACTAATTTGTGTGCACTCCAAATCAGTAACGATGTAAATAAAGATGTGATGTAAATTAAGATATGCAAACCTAAAGCAATAAAGAATTAATAAATACAGATTGTTCATGAGGTTATTGTAAACTACAACTATACTGTAACCAAAATAAATGTGGACAAAAAGAAAGAAAGAAGATTAAATTAAGAGATAACCATAAATGAATATGCACGTCACTCACGTAGATGTGCGTGTGTAAGTGAAACATCTACATTACCACTTTGGTGCGGCCCTCCTCGGGCCATCACATAACTGTATTTCACTACAGCCACAATTTAAATCATTGGTAATTAGAATACAGTTACATTAAAAAAGTATTTTGATTACTAAAGATATTACTTTGCATTTTATTGTCATTTTTGTCATTTAATATTTAGTCCTTTCAGATGGAAAATATATAAATAATGCGATCCAAAGTGCATTTGAACAGCGGTGAAACAATTTCTTATGATGTTTTACATTCATACGAGCAGACAGAGAAGTAAGTTTGGAGCAGAAGAAATAGAAATAAACCTTGTGTAAATTGTCAGCTTTACGCTAAGCTAAAATGCTATTCCTATTCATTATACGTTAGAATTAGAATACGTATTAGAATACATTACTGACAAATTTCATTTTACAGCATTTATTCTGTCATCTGTAGTGGAATACATTTCAAAAGTAACCCTTTGTGGCAGCAGGGGCGTGGTCAAGCGCCCGTCCGGAGAGGGAAAGCGGTAAGGGCGCTTGCACCTGAGCTAAATTATGTCTAACACCTGTCTCTAATTTCAGTGAGTATGGGGAGAGCGGCATAAAAGAGCACCAGTGCCTCCAGTCGAGAGGGAGAGCAACGCCAGTCCAGTGTTGGCAACTTAAAGAGCATTTGTTTTGCATGTTAGAAGTTTATGTTCACCCCCACATTATTATTTGGAATTAAAAGCCTTACCTTGAGTTCATCCCCGTTTTCGTGTCCTCCTTCCTTCGGAGAAGCGAACCCTTGTTACACTGGTGCCGAAACCCGGGAAAAAGGAAAAAAAAAAAAAAAAACATTTCCGTCCATGGAGAAGGATCACCCCGTAGAGTCCTCCCAGCTGGCCGAAGTCCTCCAGTCCCTCGCTGCGTTACATCAGAGCCACCAACAGTCCCTGCTTGAGCTCAGGCAAGAGCAAGAACGACGCTTCGGCGAGATCGTGCGGGCCCAAGCAGAGGATCGACAGGCCACCCGGAGCCTCCTCAGCCAGGAGGCTGCCACAGCCGCGACCCCGGACACCCGTGCCATGCTGCCCCCGCCCACGTTACAGAAGATGGGGGCGGCTGACGATGTTGAAGCGTTCGTAGATTTGTTCGAACGAACTGCTGAAATCTGGGGCTGGCCGCAGAGTCATTGGGCAGCCTGTCTTGTTCCTCTTCTGTCCGGGGAAGCCCAACTCGCGGCTCAACAACTGCCGGCAACAAACCTCCTGGCATACGCTGACTTGAGGAAAGCCATCTTGCAACGGGTTGGTCGGAGCCCCGAAGAAAACCGCCAACTCTTCCGGGACATGAAGCTGGGGAAGTCCGACCGCCGTTCGCCTTTGCCCAGTGGCTGCTAGTGGGGGACCGCGACGTCGAGGGAGTCATCGATCAGGTGGTGCTGGAGCAGTTCGTCCAACGCTTGCCCAGGAATACGGCGGAGTGGGCCCAGTGCCACCGCCCGGCGTCGCTGGAGGCGGCCGTCCAGCTCGCAGAGGACCACATGGCGGCGAACCCAAGGGCGGACGAGCCCTCTCTCACTTTTTCTCTCTCTCTCTCTCCCTCTCTTCCCCCTCCTGTGTTTACTTCCGCTCTTCACCACTCCCCCCAACCCTCTCGCTCTGTCCTCTCTCCAGGTCCCGTTGCTGCCCCACGCAGGCGAGGAGCCTGGTTGAGACCATCACATCCATCATCAGCCCATCCCTCCACCACCTATAGCCGTTCTCCCCCTCAGGTGGGGGCGTCCGTCGAAGCAGGTACGGGTGTGATGTCTGGGCCGGCCTGTCGGAGGTCCGGGGACCCGAGCCACTTCCGCGAGCGGTGTCCATTGATGAAGGTGGGGGTGGTGGTCCGGGTCGCCGATCTCCCACACGCTGCCCCCGATCGGGCTGGAGCGTACCGGGTTCCGGTAAGAATCCAGGGGGGTACACACCAAGCTTTGCTGGATACCGGTTGTAATCATACCACCATCCATCAACGCTTGGTTCAACCCGAGGCTTTGGGCACAGCTAAGCGGGTAAGGGTGAGGTATGTGCACGGGGATGTTCACAGCTATCCGATGGTGACTTTGCTGCTTAAATTTCGGGGAAAAAAACATAAAGTGGAGGCAGCGGTTAGTTCCCGCCTCACCCATCCTCTGATTTTGGGGACCGATTGGCCTGCATTTAAGCATGTATTGGGGGGAACTGGGGAGGATGGGTCCTGCATTAGACTGGGGAAATGTGCGATGTGCGATGCTTTGGCAGGGGAGGCGGAGCCGGGGCCATCATCCATTCCCTGACGTAGATTTCCCTTTGGAGCAGTCGCGGGATGAGACCCTTAAGCACGCGTTTGATCAAGTGAAGACAATTGATGGTCAGTGTCTCCAGCCAGACATCGCTCTCACATACCCCTATTTTGCAATTATAAATGAGCGGTTGTATAGAGTGACGCAGGACACTCAGACAAAGGAAAATGTAACTCAGTTATTAATTCCACGGAGCCGTCGGGAAATGCTTTTCCAGGCGGCTCATTATAATCCCATGGCGGGTCATCTAGGGGAAAGGAAAACACTGCTCCGTCTAATAGCCCATTTTTATTGGCCGGGCATTAACGGCGACATTCGCAGGTGGTGTGCGGCGTGCCGCGAATGTCAGCTGGTAAATCCGCCGGCCACCCCAAAAGCGCCATTGCGCCCCCTTCCATTAATCGAGGTTCCCTTCGAAAGAATTGGAATGGACCTCGTCGGGCCATTAGATCGGACAGCACGCGGACATCGTTTTGTATTAGTCCTGGTGGATTACGCAACACGATATCCGGAAGCAGTGCCTCAAAGCAATATCTCTGCACGTAGTGTTGCGGGGGCGCTCTTCAAAATAATCTCCTGGGTGGGGATTCCGAAAGAAATCCTCACCGACCAAGGCACAACATTTATGTCACGCACACTTCGCGAACTTTACAATCTGTTGGGCATTAAATCAATTCGCACTAGTGTATACCATCCGCAGACGGATGGCCTAGTGGAACGATTTAATAAAACGCTCAAGAATATGATTCGTAAATTCGTACACGAAGATGCTAGGAATTGGGATAAATGGCTTGACCCCCTGTTATTTGCAGTACGAGAGGTCCCGCAAGCCTCCACGGGATTTTCCCCGTTTGAGCTGCTGTATGGGTGGCGCCCGCGCGGTGTGCTGGACGTCATCCGTGAAGCCTGGGAGGAAGGACCTTCGAATAGTAAAAATGAAATTCAGTACGTTCTTGATCTTCGAGCAAAACTCCACACATTGGGGAAACTAACACAGGAGAATTTGCTCCAGGCTCAAGCACGCCAACGCCGGCTGTATGACAGGGGTACTCAGCTAAGGGAATTTGCACCGGGAGACAAAGTTCTTGTATTGCTCCCCACATCGAGCTCCAAATTACTCGCCAAGTGGCAAGGGCCCTTTGAGGTCACACGACGAGTGGGGGATCTCGATTATGAGGTTAAACGAACCGATAGGGGGGACGCGCGTCAGATTTACCACCTCAATCTCCTTAAATTATGGAGGGAGGCGGTCCCTGTGTCATTGGCTACGGTGGTTCCAGAGAGGGCGGAGCTCGGACCGGAGGTGAGTCCAAAACCCGATTACAATGCCCCGGTCATTTGTGGAGACCACCTCTCCCCGTGCCAACGCTCAGAGGTTGCCAAGTTGCAAAAAGAGTTTGCAGACGTATTTTCTCCTCTACCGGGTCGTACGAACATCATCGAACACCACATCGAGACCGAGCCGGGGGTGGTGGTTCGTAGCCGCCCTTATCGCCTCCCCGAGCATAAAAAGAAAATTGTTCGGGACGAATTGGATGTGATGCTCGATATGGGGGTAATAGAAGAGTCCCACAGCGACTGGTCTAGCCCGGTCGTTCTCGTTCCCAAGAGTGACGGGTCGGTCCGGTTCTGTGTGGACTATCGAAAAGTCAACGTGGTGTCTAAATTTGACGCGTACCCAATGCCTCGTGTTGATGAACTGCTCGATCGGTTAGGTACTGCTCGCTTTTATTCGACATTGGATTTAACAAAGGGTTATTGGCAGATCCCCTTGACACCAATTTCCCGTGAGAAAACCGCCTTCACCACGCCGTTCGGATTACACCAATTTGTGACACTTCCGTTCGGTTTGTTTGGGGCTCCAGCCACGTTCCAGCGCCTGATGGACCGTATCCTCCGGCCGCACTCCGCTTACGCCGCTGCCTACTTAGATGATATTATTATCTATAGTAATGACTGGCAGTGGCATATACAACACCTGAGGGCGGTCTTGAAGTCGCTGCGGCGGGCGGGGCTCACAGCAAACCCCAAGAAGTGCGCGATTGGGCGTGTGGAGGTGCGGTATCTGGGGTTCCACTTGGGTCATGGCCAGGTGCGTCCCCAAATTGATAAGACCGCGGCGATTGCGACTTGCCCTAGACCTAAGACCAAAAAGGGGGTGAGGCAGTTCCTGGGGCTGGCTGGCTATTATAGAAGATTTGTGCCTAACTATTCGGATGTCACCAGCCCGCTGACTGACCTCACTAAAAAGGGGGCTCCAGATCCGGTCCAATGGTCGGAGCAGTGCCAACAGGCATTTACACAAGTTAAAGCCGCACTCTGTGGAGGGCCGCTCTTATATTCACCTAACTTCTCTCTCCCTTTCTTATTGCAGACGGACGCTTCAGACAGAGGGCTGGGGGCCGTACTCTCGCAGGTGGTGGAGGGGGAGGAGCGCCCCGTGCTGTACATCAGCAGGAAACTCTCCTTGAGGGAAACGAAGTACAGCACTGTAGAGAAGGAGTGTCTGGCTATCAAGTGGGCGGTCCTCACGCTCCGCTACTACCTGCTGGGGCGGGCCTTCACTCTCTGCTCGGATCACGCCCCACTGCAGTGGCTCCACCGCATGAAGGATACTAACGCCCGGATCACCCGTTGGTATCTGGCTCTCCAGCCTTTTAAGTTCGAGGTGGTCCACAGACCGGGGGTGCAGATGGCTGTCGCCGACTTCCTTTCCAGAAATGGGGGGGGAGTGGTAGGCAGGCCGGATGTCGCCCCGGCCTGAGTCGGGCGGTGGGGGTATGTGGCAGCGGGGGCGTGGTCAAGCGCCCGTCCGGAGAGGGAAAGCGGTAAGGGTGCTTGCACCTGAGCTAAATTATGTCTAACACCTGTCTCTAATTTCAGTGAGTATGGGGAGAGCGGCATAAAAGAGCACCAGTGCCTCCAGTCGAGAGGGAGAGCAACGCCAGTCCAGTGTTGGCAACTTAAAGAGCATTTGTTTTGCATGTTAGAAGTTTATGTTCACCCCCACATTATTATTTGGAATTAAAAGCCTTACCTTGAGTTCATCCCCGTTTTCGTGTCCTCCTTCCTTCGGAGAAGCGAACCCTTGTTACACCCTTCCAACCCTGTATATATATATATATATACACAAACTCACACAGCATCTTAATTTTTAGAAACAGTAAAAGGAAGCTGTGGGTTTTTCTTTAGTTTAAAACAAAACCACTTCCTCCAACTCCATTTCGTGTGATGTTAACTGTGACAGCAAAGGAGATCTATAAATATCTATAAAACAATTACATATGTTTCATGTTTTTGTTATAAGTATTCGCAGAGTTTCAGTTCATTTTTGTGACGTGTTTCAGAAATATGCTCATGGAGACAGAGACGTCTAATAGCTCACCCTATTTATTTTCTTTATTTTACAAAAGCACAAGGTTTTGTTGTTATTGTGAGTGTACACAAAAAAAATGTATAGTCTCTAATGATGTCTTACACTTATCTGTATGCCCCAAAATGACGGAGAATTTTATGTTGTTTCCGCTGTAATGACAAACAAATCCAGCAGGACACGCCGGCGCGTCCGTTGACCGCAGAGGGTTATTCAGCGGAAGGTTCTAAAAATATAAAAAACAACAAAGCGGTTCTTCTCTGCAGTGAACTGATGGAAAAAGACGAAAGATATAGGCTACTTTTAAAATATTATGTGAAATATTACGTGAAAGTACCCTGAACTAGAGAATGACTCCCACATATTATGCATTGATAAGCCTGTCTGTCACTCCAGCCAGGCTGTGGTTCTCTGTCTTATCGTGCTGGTGCTGATGCTCAGGTTCATCTGAAATGGCCAGGCTGGATGTTGTCCTAAACTCCTCTTCGCTAGCATCACCGCAGGCGCTGCCAGGGTCTTTATTTGCGTCAAGCCGACTTTTGAAAAAAGTGGAGATGGTTGGAATATTTCTCCTAATTATATCTTCTCTGCTATCCGTCTTCCTTTTAGCTTTCCATTTTGTGGCTCCACTGCTCCACCATTTTTTATCCATGTTGTTTGTTTTTTCGATGTCCTCAATTCTCTTTTTTTCACACTATCTTCTACCGCCGGTCTTGCCGCTATCAACAGTTTCCACGGTAACCTGACTCATTGTCATCATCAGACACAGCCAAAAAACTGATCATGATTCTTTTTTGTGTGCAAATAAATTGTTAACACATACACACAAACACACACTCGTTAATTAATTTTATTTTTATTTAATTTTAAATAAAAAAAAAAAAAAAAAAAAAAGGATGAGGCCACACATTTAGTGGGGTCTTGGAGGCCCCTTACAGGTCGGAGGTCCCCGGGCAATGGCCCAATCGGCCTTGTTCCTAACACGTATGAAATTTTTCTGTGAGGAATGTTTTTCCTGTGGAACTAAAAAGGTGATGTTAGGCAGAATGTTAGGTACATGACTCAGTCACCATTCACTTGTATTGTATGGAAAACAGACCTATGACAGCATACCTCAAAATTTCTTAAATTCCATGGAAAATGTTGAATTTGGAATGACATGACGGTACGAAAATAATGACAGATTTTTTCACATGGGAGAATTGACCCTTTTACTCAATCTGTAAATCAGCCACTGAATAAGTGCTTGATTATTTTGCAGTAGTTCAAGATTTTTAATCAGTTCTTTGAATAGTTTTTGTACATCAATTCTCATCAGAAACAAAATCTCAAATTATGCTGATTTACAACTGCTGCATTTATAGGTTAAAATCGACACAATTTTATGATGAATAAGCTCTTGGGCAGGAAGTGCTGCTAATGTTATGTCTTTCATGATGGAGAGAGATGTATTCTTTTATATCTGCTCCTGAAAAACTAGATTTGTATGACACCTCACCATCAGGGCATCAGGAGATAAAATGGCACTTAAGATAATGTGGGTGCCCTTAAGGTATGCAGAGGTGAATTACATTCTGTGATTAATAATCTGGAAATTAAAGACTCACTCATTTTCTAATTTAATTCCATCTCCAATGGAAAAATGTTCACTCTTTGGTAAATTGGCGAATAATGTTGCTAATTCAAATGCAGATGAAATTTCAATTCGGGGTGGCGTTGGGAACTTTGATTGACGAGTCCCCGGTAGATCGTTAATGGCGCCATCCAACATCGAACCAATTCCCAGGCATTTGTCGTAATAACGGAAGCAATGGACAAAATGAGAGGAATATAGCACACGTTCCCCTTGTCACTGACTCGTTTACTCAGTCTCATCGCACACTCTAATCGTATTTCTGCCCTTCTCTCTCTCTCTCAGCACAAAAATAATGAACAAACGCAGGGGAGGTCAGAAATCATTGGAAATTACTGTATTTGCTCTGCATTTCAGGCTGATAGCTCCACAGCCCACTGTTTCTAATTATTAGCATGTTTAATTACTGCCATCTGCCTCGAAATGGGCAGAGTCAGGAAAAATAAAATGGCTGCTGTAGAGTTGATTTAATGAAGGGTAAATGTCAAGGTAATTACATGGCAGCACAGGTTAAAAGCAACGTTAAATTTTCCAGCAGTGAAGTGACATTCACCTGACAGAGGAGAGAGAGAGAGAGAGAGCGAGAGAGAGAGAGAGAGAGAGAGAGAGAGTCAGTACTTAGTGTAAATGTTTTGAGCAATACATAGCCATTAATCTAATTTTGAGCAATTTACATGCACTTATGTTTTGACGGTCCTTTTAAAAGGAAATTGTCTGTGTGACACTTTCCCCAACCTTCCATCAAACCCTTCTTAAAGATTTGTTAGATCTTTCACCAACAGGCTCCAGCAAATTCAGTCGAGCAGAAAAGGGGCCACCCATTCTCACCCTGTTCAATTAAAACAATCAATGACAATCAAAGGCATTTGTTCCAACACATTTAACTTTGAACCCTCTGGTCTTTCCGCCCTCATCACATTATAAACCCTAACACAATTATAACCCTACAACATCACATTATAACCCCTAACACCATTATAACCCTACAACACAAACACCATCCTTAAACTCCTAAAAAATGACAACGACCTCTGCACTCATAATACATAATAAATGTTGATGCCTTATCATGCACTTTCCTGTTAACATTTTTCACAATTTTAAATACTTCAACTACTTCTTGCCTTTTCACATTTAAACATACTTGCTAAGAAATACAATAGATGTGCAAACCAAGTTGGCCGCTTTACAAACACAGATCACATTGCAGAGGTTAGGTAGTGCTCTTTTTGCAATAACAGCATTTATTGTTCATAGAAAGTAAACAGGAGCAAAAGGCAAGCATGCAGCAAATGACTCAGACTCTTCACAGCAGTGACCGCTTAATAACGAAACCATCTGCTGACTGAAATCAAGTGTATTTATGCACCAATGAAGCTGTAACAGTTTTTACTTTCTTTCTTATTTTTTTTTATTCCCCAAGAGCAACTTCAATCCTTATCAAAACATCAAAATCAACAACATGTATATTAGATACAATAATGACCAAGCTATTAAATAAGTGTTTGCTGTAATCTAAGAACCTCTTCTTAATATTATCAACTCCTCATTGTCCTTAGGGCATGTCCCAAGAAAATTTAAGATTTCTTTAAGACCGCTTAAGAAACCACTGCTTGATCCTGGAGAGTTCATTTGGTCATTTACTCATTTATTATTCTATTTTTTTTCTCATTTTAGCATAATAGTAAAGTCATCAAATCTATGGAATTACAGAAATGGAACAGGAAATTATGTTGTGGATGAAAAAAAATATATTTTTGTATCTTTAAAGTAGCCACCCTTTGCCTAGAATTTGCAGAAATGTACTCTTGGCATTTTCTCAACCAACTACTTGAGGTATCACTCTGGGATGCTTTTTAAACAGTATTGGAGTTCCAATCTATTCTGGGCACTTATTGGCTGCTTTTCTTTATTATTCAGTCCAAGTCAACCATTTCAAAAACCTTTTTTAAAATAACATTTTTGTTTTATAATAAATAAATTAATTTATTGGCACAATTAGATTTTTATCTACAAAACTAAATTCAAACATTTAATCATACACTTTCAGATCAAAAGATTTTTAAGATCATGAGAAACATCAGTAAAATGACCCCAAACTTTTGAACGGCAGTGTATATATGAAGCATTTCAGTCAGGATTTAGGCATCAACATAGTACAGAGACTGCACTTATCAGAGTTACAACTGACTTGCTCTTATCATCTGATCGTGGCTGCATTTCTCTTCTAGTGCTTTTAAATCTTAGTACTGCCTTCGACACCATAGATCACGAAATTCTCTTGGATAGGCTTGAGAATAATGTAGGCATTTGTGGACAGGAATTAGCTTGGTTTATGTCCTATTTATCCGACCGCAACCATTTTTTCTGTGTTAATGAGGAATTGTCAGATAAAACTAAAGTTAAGTATGGAGAGCCACAGGGATCAGTTTTAGGGCTTCTCCTTTTCTCCTTATACATCCTTCCCCTGGGAGACATTATCAGGAACCATGAAATTAGTTTTAACTATTATCCCAACATTACCCAAATTGATATTTCTCCAAGTTAGGATAGTGTATCAATGATAACAAAGATTGGAAGGCTAGAAATTTCCTTCTACTCAATTCTGACAAAACAGAGGTACTAATTATTGGACCAAAAACCTCTAAAAATAAGACGTTAAAATATAATTTGACTCTCGATGGATGTACTGTCATGTCGTCTTCTACAGTGAAGAACGTAGGTTTTATATTTGATAGCAATCTGTCCTTTGAAAATAACATTTGCAATGTTAGTAGAACAGCATTGTATTCCATCTCAGTAATATTGCTAAGATACGACATGCTCTCTGTTTCTAGTGCCGAAAAACTAGTCCATGCGTTCATGACCTCAAGACTAGATTATTGTAATGCATTACTGAGAGGATGTTCTGCAGGTTCCATGAATTAACTTCAGTTAGTTCAAAATGCAGGAGCTAAAGTGCTGGATAAAAACCAAGAAATATGATCATATCAGCCCAGTCATAGCGTCGCTTCATTGGCTACCTGTTAAATTTCGTATTTATTATAAATTACATCTAACAACTTACAAAGCCTTGAATGGTCTAGATCCAAGTACTTATGTGACCTTCTATCAAGTTATATTCCAACACGTTCATTAAGATTGCAAAGTTCTGGCCTGTTAATAAAACCTAGAATGTCAAAATCCACAAAAGGAGGTACATCCTTTTTCTATTTGGCTCCTAAACTTTGGAATATTCTTCAGATGATGGTTTCGGAACTCAGACACAATCTCTCAGTTTTAGTCTAGACTATAGTCTCATCTTTTCAGCCAAGCATACACCTAATTTATCTATCAACTCATAGTTATGCTGCATTAGTTAGGTCTGCCAGAACCAGAAACACATCTCATATTATATGAGCCTGTTTTAAATTGAACGGCATCTACGCTAATTATTATTCTATTTATTTCCCTGTTTTAACATCAGGATACATATCCTTAGGTTACAAGAGCCAGTCAGATCCAGCTCTGGTCCTGCATGATGTCCAAATCTGGTTGTGTCGGACATCAGGCACTACTGCTATTATGTGTTGCTGAGTGATGACAACTAACTGCAGCCTGTGCTAGCCAGATATAACTTCAGTCTACGACGATGGACTTCACAGAGGATGAACTGTTGCCACCACCAACCGTCAGACAAGGAATACTTCACTGGACACTGAAATGGTTCCACCGGCATTATATTCGTATTGTTTAGCCAGAGGGGAACTGGCCCCCACAGTGAGCCTGGTTTCCCCCAAGGTTATTTTTCTCCTTTAACCAACATCTTATGGAGTTTTGCGTTCCTTGCCACAGTCACCTTAAGCTTGCTCACTGGGGGTCTAAATATAAATTATTTATATTATTTATTTTAAGGCACAATTTACAATCATGTCTTTTTTAAAAAAACTGCACTATTATGACTCGAAGACATTACTATATTACAGGTTTTCTGTTCAACTTTTCTGAAATTATGTGTTGTCAAAAGTGCTAAACAAATAAAATGACTTGACTTTTGTATGGTTTGTGAATATTTAGTGATATGAGCAAAGGGCATGAAATATGTAAAGCTATGAAAATAATTTGAGCCACTTTTCCATCATTCTGAGTGAATGTAAATTGTAATTGTAAATTAATTTTATGCAATAGCATGAATTCCTCCAATTTTGACAATTATTCTCAGAGTTGAGCAGGAGGAAAAGAGCACAGTATCAGACCCTGGCTATGTTCCAAAGAGCATACTGACATACTACTCTCACTATTACTGCAGAATAATTAGGTATACTGTGCACAGTATGCTAATTTTCTGTAGGTATGCATGGAACCACGGATTACTTATTTGCCATAATGTGTAGTATTCAATAAAGTAGATATGAGTCCAGATTGACCATAAATTACTAGTGTGACCAATGAGTAACCAAGTTATTAGAGCTTTACTTTTTAACATTTCTTTCTTGAATCATTATTTGATCAGACATTTTTACACAAAATTGTGTAAAATTGTAATAATTATTTTTATTGCCAATATAATAACCAGACACCAGTCATATGCAACTACATAGTTCTTTGTGTTCTACAGAAGAAAGAAAGTCATACACATCTGGGATGGCATGAAAGTGATTAAATGAGATAATTTTCATTTTTGGGTGAACTATCCCTTAAACAGGTATTACCTTCCAAACATAATCCTTTCTTAATTTGTCAGTTACCTCTCTAGAAATCTACTTTATGAGGGAGGGTAAAACCCAGACCTCTGTCCCCCAAACCTCTTTCTTTCTCTCTTTCTTTCTCTGACACCCTATCACAGAGTAGCACAATTCTCAAATATCCAATTCTGAGACATTGTCAGAGCCTATTCATTACATTTGGCATGGCAGGTTAGGTTTGTATGAATGAGTGTGAGTGTCAGAGGAGAGGACGGGAGGGGTCACACCTTCCTTAAAAATCTAATAATCCCTGTGGTCTAATGGTCCTCCACCTCTTCTGCACTCTTCTTCAGTCACACACGGCCAGCACTTGAGCCAGCCTGAGCTGAGAGGGACATTTTCTCACCTTATTGTTCCTGTTCTTTTCTTTTTCTTTGCTTCCTCAGCTGAACCTCATAGACTGTGAGTGACAGAGTGCCACTAGAGAAGCAGCCGGTGCACAGAAAGATAGAGACAATTAAGGGTTAAGCCAACAATATGTAGAAGCACTAAGGATGTGTGTGTGGGTTATATAGACATATATGACTGTGTACTTTGTGTCCATCATTGGAGCTTTCAATTATCATTTAAAGAGTGCTGTGCTGCAAAATTGCTCAGAATTGCATGGCTGATTTCTCTTTTTATTATGGCAGTGTGTGAACTATTTCTCAATTAGAGATAGACTACATTTGATAATCAGTCATGTAACTGCATAGCTTTATGGGTTGTAAACAATACTCTTATTTACAAAGTGAGCAGGTGTAAGATCGTGAACAAGACTCTCGCGAAGCAATTCTCTCTTTTAAATACACTGAGAGAGGCACTCTGTTTTCAGCCTAACGACCCCATTTAGAACACGTCGGCAAAATTAATGCGGAACAAACTCGGCAGTAACCGGGCCGACTAATTTTTGCTCATTTCGTGTGAATTATTGATGATGGAGAAATATACCATATGCTCCTGCCGGAGTCACGCGCATTCATTCTGCTGCGATATCTCGCCTGTTTGGTGAAACATAGAGGAAACTTATGGCTGTGAATTGGCGCAAAAGGTAAGTTATGGCTGCGTGTTAATCATGTATAAATCAGGTGTGGTAATTACACTCCCAGATGTCGCCGGAGGAGGGAGGAGGATTTCTTCCACCTCAATACGACTATGATCCTTTTCCTCTGCTCAACTTACTTGATGAAGAAAAACACAAATTTACCATAGTCTTAACAATAGTTCAGCCAAAGTACAATTGTTAGCCTGCTAGTTAAAGTAATAGTACAGGTTCAATACAAGTTAAGCTCAATCGACAACATTTGTAGTATCCTATAATGTTGATTACCACAAAAATGTATTCTGAATTATCCATACTTTTCTTAAAAAAGAAAAAAGAAAGGTGCATTCAGTTATTTTGGGCTAATTTAAAAAGTTTTACACATTACCAAATTTTTTGTGTTTTTGTGAAGAGTGATCTGAATGTACATGAGAAGAAGACTGTAATATCATAATATTTTTTTCTAAAAAGTGTTTTTATTCTACATGGTGCGGGTTGCCCCCTTCAACATGTTTCACCATGTGAATTGACATGGTCAACTTTGTTTCACGAAACGTCAAAAAAGAAAATCCTTGTGCTCATTGGCTGCTGCCTATGCATATGCTTGTTGTTTGGTGATACAAAGAGCAAAAAGAACACAATGGAGCATACATTATCGTGCTTTAGAAGCAGAGACAACAGGAGATTGAGTAGCTGTACAGCCGAAGAAGCGAAAAAGCTCCGAAGCCAGAGGACAGAAAGACCGGCAAAGTAAAAAAAATAGAGTAAACATCAGTACAGCATACAAAAGGTGGAAAGTTTTGATGACAGAGAAAAACATGAGTTGTGATGCAGATGTTGCTTCTTTTGTTGTTTAGACCACTCTCTAAAATAGTATCATTGTAATTTACAGAAAACTCATAAAAGTTTCCCTCAAACTTTTTAAAATTATGTGCGTAGTCAACATATAGTAATGTACAGTTTTCAGCGGTGTTTACAAAAGCAACCAGAAAGCAATGTGTAATTAATTTATTTTTTGTTATCACAGCTATAGTAAGAGGGGCCCATCTACCTCCACCTCTATGAAATATGTCTTTGTTCATTTAGAAGCTTGGCACAGTGATTGTTGTGGATTTTGTGTAAACCATGACGTTGGTTTTCTTGGAAACAAAACAAGTTCTTCAAATACAGTATGCAATGACATGCTAAATATGATCATCAAAAACATTTCTAATCTTTCCTTTACCATAACATTCTCTATCGCTAGATAATTTAGGTTTATTTCATGCTAAGCAGTTCTCTAATAAAGGTAATAACTGTCTTTAGAGAGTCTCCAAAATTATTGATATGAGGGACAATAATAATCTATCCTTAACTGTAGAAGTCTGTTCGCTTGAATTCTGATGTTTGTTTTTAGGTAAAGCAATTATATTATAGGAGTAATAAATAACATTAGACATTATCTCAAATACAGACATTTTCCAGATGTGAATGATATTTCAAAAATGACGAGGGCAGCAGAGTCGATCATGCTGATCCACGTTGAAAGATGACAGTATAGCATTTAACACCACTGCTACATGGGTACTTAAAGTACATGAAGAAAAGCAATGCTAACGCAAGCTGGAGAACTACTGAATGTCTCTTTAAAAAAAGAAAAAATCGAGTTTAGAGTGAGTTACTTACAATGGAAGTGAATGGGGCCAAATTCTGGAGGATTTAAAGGCATGACTATGAGGCTTATAATTTTATAAAAGCACTTACATTATTTGTTCTGTTAGATATAGAGTTACCTGTAATCGCATTCAGGGCAGTAACCACAATATACTTTGAGAGGGACAAGTCCCCCCCAGTAATCAGATATGGCCAGATTGCCCCCCAATAATTGATATCCTTGTTGCTGTTCTACTGGAGACCATCATGCACCGCTGTCTAATTGTCATTAAGTTGTTGCAAGAATAACATAATGGTTTAAAAAAAAAAAAGTGTAATTTTTACCACGCTCAGTAGTCTAACATGCTCTTCAATGTCATATGAGATACAATTGATGAAGGCGGGACTTAGGTTTAAGACGCTAAGAGGGAATCTCGTGGATTATCCCAGCATCAGCAAGTAGTTCAGATTAAGAGTGTGTCATGTGAGATGTATCTAACTAAACATGCAAGATTTGACCACTGTTTTATGATTGAAATGTTGTATCGACCGACATTAATTTCCAAGGGTGCAAAGTATTTACCATTTGGTGAAATTCACTGTTTTGAAATTAAAATGTAATTTACAGTATGTGATTTGTATGTCATTCATAATTGTGAATGTGAAAACAATACCTGAGCAGTTTTCAGCTTATCTGGTTTAAGACAAAGAGCGAATGTGTGTATATTGTAAAGGAATTTAATGAATGTGGTATCTGGCAGGCTTTTGAAGTAGCTTTTTAGAAAATTATCTTGACAAAGTCTAAGAGAATTATCTATTAATAAAAACACAAAGTAGAGCAATACTATCACCCTCAGATTAGAACTAGAACATGGTAAGACCAGTGACTTGTGACTTCTATTGTGCTTTTAGGATTTGGCAAGGACAGTGTCATATATTGTTAATGCAAATATTATTAGGTAATAATTTAAAATCAATTTAAGATTTTCTAAATAACTTCTAATAATAAGTCTTTAATTAATTCTGAATTCCTAATTGTCTACTTTTAAGAGAGACCATTTTATTTTTAGTGTGTCTTGACAAAAAATGAGCCACCAGTTAAAGTAGTTCACCTAAAAATGGGAAATGTACTTATACTCACTCATTTACTTGTTCAAAACACATATGCCTGTGCTTTTTCTTGGAACATAAAATTAGATATATTAAACTGCTCTATTCCATTGAATAACAATTTATAGTGAGCAGGAGCTGTCAAGCTTCAAAAAGGACAAATACTAAAAAGCATTATTAAAGACATTATTTCTGGGGCTATACAACAGCTTTGTGTTGTGTGGACTATTTTTATGGTATTTTTTATAATTATTTTGTTTTTCTTTGTACCTTGACAACAGAGGTCAATCTGAACTGTTTTTGTATGGAAAAGAGCAGTGTTTAGATTCTTGAAGAAAAGATTGAGTTAAGATTCTACTGGCAGGAAAAAAAAAAACAAGGCATATCTTGAGGGCAGTAAATAATTTTGTGTTTTATCTTTTTGCTAGCCATCTGACACAGTCATGTCATTTTACAGATACATCAATGATGAAAAGAAATTCAAATTATATCTTTTCTTTGAGACAGCACAAAAAAAGAAAGAAAAGATGACTGAAACAGGCAAATTGCTAGCAATTCAGACACCGTGTTAGTCTTGTACTGTGTGAACTTTAAAAATACATGTATCTTTTAAAACCCAAAATTTTGGGCCTTTATCACATTTCAAGCCTTTATTCAGAAAAGTACTGCATTCAGCACCTTTACTATATTAAAGGACAAAAGAAGACCAATATATTTGTGACCTCAACACCTATAACCCCCCACCCCCAAAATGGTATGGTCCCCCCCAATGTTCAAGACTTGGTTACGGCTTTGATCGCAATACATTAAAACAAATCTGTCTGAAATTATCAGACATATTTCCTAATCTGCATTGCGAAAATATGTCTCATTAACAGCCAGTGAGGAATTATAATTTGGAAATCCCACCTATAGACTAACCAGGCTGTTCAGGTGGACTGTTTCGCAGGTCGGTCTTTGTTTGTCTGTAACAAGAAATCCATCTCATAAACGAATTCCCTTCTCTCATTTAAGACTAGACGATCACGCAAGGATAGCTAATGATCTAAAAGAAGATTTTGTATATTGATGCTATTAATGACTGTGATATCGTAATCTCATGACATGCCTGCACTTTCCGGAGGAGAAGGGGTGACACCTAGTGTTGTTTGACTGGTACTCTCACAACCACTGCTGATGCATTTTTAATTCACAAAAACCTAATACAACCAAATTTCATGGATCACATCACAGTTTGTATCCAGAAATTGTACCCTTTAACTTCAGTTACTGTCTATATGGAAAATAATTAAAGTCAAAGTAGATGTCATAGGCCTAACTGTTTGTTATTTATTGTGCACAGAACAGAATGAATCTATATTTGATATTATATTTTCTCTCTCGTTCTTTATCTCCCTCCTTCTCTCTATCTCATTTGTTTTTGTGGGAAGATGAACAGAACAATCGCTAGTTTGTTCCATACCTGAGTGACTCTTTCAGTGATAGTCAAATGGCTTTACAGTGAAAAGGTTAGTCTAATTCAGCCTAAGTTGCGAGAATCGTGGATAATTTCCTGGTGTCGGGGAAGGGGATTTTGATTTGTATGAAACTCCAGTTACTTTGCATATATAAACTGCATTTGTATAGCAGGCACCAGCAATGCAAAACTGAATGGTTCTCTCTTAAGCCGGACAATAACAACCAGCGGCTATTTAACTGAAACTTGATGTGATGTGAGCAGCTCTGTTATCCAGAACTTTTACTGATAGGCAAATGCAAGAACAAATTTGTTGGTATGGTGATCTTTATCTTTGCTCTCTCTCTCTTGCAGGTATGGCTGCCATTTGCAGTGAATGTGTCTGTTAAGAGAGCTCTTCGGCACAGTTCAGGCTAGAGTGATGGCAGTTGCTGCAGAGTTCCAGGAATTGCCTGACAATATGATTGGTGCTGTACTGTAAGTCGCAGGTCATAAAAATGACAATGGATTGTTGATCCTGCTCTTAATAATCAAAGTATAACATGTTTGACGAAACACATTATATTTTCATGACTATTGTATGCTAGCACCAGTGTCACCGAAAAACGTTTAAGTTCTGACCCTGGCTAGCACTTAATTGTGTCTCATACTGCAGTCACAATAACAATAATATAATATCTAGTAATATAAGTTAGATCTCAGTGATTTCGACCATGGGATGAGCACAGGCTCACCAAAAATGCACAGTTAAAGACTGGAAAAACATAGCCTGGTCTGATGAATCTCGATTTCTGCTGAGGTACACAAATTGTAGACCAACTGCTACCTCAGCTTTCTGTTCTTGGCTGACAGAAGTTGAACTCGACATGTTTTTCCCCTGTTGTAGCCCATTCATCTGAAGATTTGACATGTTGTGCATTCTGGATGCTATATGTACTACAATTGTACATATGGGTTATCTGACTTACTGCAGTCTTTCTCTCAGCTCGAACCAGTCTGGCCATTCTCCGTTGACCACTCTCATCAACAAGGCGTTTCCATCCACAGAACTGCCGCTCACTAGATTTTTTTTTTTTTTGTTTTTAGCACTATTCTTGACTTTGTGTCAAAATCTCAGGAGATCAGCTGTTACAGAAATACTCAAACCAGTCCTTCTGCCATCAAAAATCATGCCACAGTCGAAATCACTGAGATCATATTGTTTCCCCATTCTGAGAGTTGATGTGAACATTAACTGAAGCTCCTGACCCATATCTGCATGATTTTAAGCATTGCACTGCTGCCACACAATTAGCTGATCAGATAATCTCATGAATATGTAGGTGTCCAGGTGTACATAATAAAGTGGTCGATGAGTATATATATATATATATATATATATATATATATATATATATATCACAAAAGATACAAGATTTTACTTTCAACACGCACACCATTTTTGTAACCAATGCATATGTTCTTTTACATTCATTTACACATGCATTTACCATGAAAAAGACACATTGTTCCTGCATGTTGAATGCACACACACACACACACACACACACACACACACACACGCAAACAAACAAACAAACAAACACAACATTTGGAACAGAACTCCAGGCTAATTGGGACATCAAACAAGTGGGTTTTAATTGGCAGGGAGGGAAAGGCTGTAATGACAGGATCTGTGGCAATATCGGTTTCTTTGTGTGCTTGAATAAAGAGGTCACAGCCCTTACTGTAGCCCACCATTCACTGCTCCTTACAGCAGAAAGTGCAGAGAGGAACACCTGCTGTTTCTAATCAGACCCTGTTAACCAAACGCTGGCAACAGGGTGTTGCTCTCTGTTTATATTTTGTACGAGGAGATTATTGAGAGGATCAGTTGTTGTAAAGGACAGGTCAGTGCATGCAAGCACACAAAAGAGCATCTTTGGTGAAGGCCACAAAATGCACAGAAGCATTTTAGGATGCCATACTGAGGGGTCTGTGTAATTGCATTTTACATCATCCAACTAATGCATGTGCATTTCTAACCCTCTGTTAAGATGCTATTTTATTATTGGAGTTATGTAACTAAACGAAAGCTGCATTCACAACTTTAGCTGGCCTGCATCAGCAGAATGCCCAGTCTCAGTTCCAGAACTCCCAAGTACTGTAACTATGAATTCAATCATGTATTTATGCAAAATTTATGAACTGGTTCAGAACACTAAATAATATCCACTTTCCACAAGAGAGACAAGGGACCTAGTGGCTGTTCTTTTTCTTTCTGCAAACTAAAAAATTAACAGAAGGAAAAGAAACAATGTTAATTTATCTGACGGCTGTTTTGTTGTTCAGGCTGAGGATTTATTTTATGTTGTTAGTGGTTTGATTCTATTTTATGTTCAGCTCTTATTTAATCACACAAATCAGCTGGCATTTAATCACACAAATCAGCTGGCATTTAATCACACAAATCGGCTGGCATTTAATCACATAAATCAGCTGGCATTTCTTTTGTTTGGGGATTGTAGTTTTTGATCCGAGTCTTGGAGCAGTAAAGACTCACACTTTAGAGATGACACCTCATCCATCCCAAGCTTAGTGTTCCCAGACAAACTCCACATTTCCGCCCACTGTGGCCTTGTGTCATTCACACTGCTGCTTTTAGTTATGGTGAGTGATAATCACATTGCTAAAGTTTAATTGTTCAATTATTGGTGTGCTTTGTGAAGGGGAAACACAGACCTATCCCACACCCTCTTCTCATCCTCTCTGCTCTCTCTCGTCCTCTTCTCTCTCTCCACCAAATGGACCATATTTGTAATGGTTAGCAATTAGAGGAAGGGCCCTTTTGCTAAGTTGTGCCTGGTGCAGGCTGCTCAGCCCTAATGAAAAGCTTTTATTACAGAACCCGCTACTGCAGTTAGCAGCAAATTATGGGTCATTTCTGTCAGCCCAGGGCCCCGGCTGCCACGGCTACATTTAGATAAATGACTTGCATCAGGCAATGCCAAACAGCTAGCCACGGGGACATCCGTCTTTTTTATTTAATACACAAACCCACAGACACTGGCTTTTATCTATCTATCATTGTTCTGGTGGATGGCGTGATGGAGGCAGGTAGACCAGATCAGATTTGTTTTTCCAGGGAGTGATTGAAGTCATTGGGGCCATAAAGCAACACGCAGACACACGCCGTCATTGTCATATACACCATTAGGATGCCTATGGGGGGCTTCTGTGTTTAAAATCTCCATCTCAGACAACTTTTTTCTTTTTCCTTCTTTTATTTGCATTACTGGAAAATAATTATGCTCCTCTACAGAAAAAACAAACCTTCAGTTTCTCATCAACTAGGCCAGGACTGTCAATATGTTATCTAGCTAAACGGTTTGCTTCAGTGTGTACTGTCTGTGGTGAAATCCTTCTTAGTTCAATGATTGCAGTGTTTTGGAATTTTCTATAGTAGTAGACAATACTGTTAATGCTTGAGATGAATTAATGGGGACCCATCAACAATCACCAGATATTTACCTTACCATCAAACAAGCCAAATGGCCTATGATAAGATTCTTAAGACCAACAGAAACATTTCTACATTCTATTCTAACACCTATACACCTTTCAAAAGTTTGGAAACATAATTTTTGTTCTTGAAAGAAAATGATACTTCTTACCTTGGATGCATTAAATTGATCAAAAACACTTTTTAAAATTAATAAAGCTGCAAATTATTATTACTCTTTGGTACTCAAGAAACAATAATTTTTTGTAAAAAAAATTGAAAATGATTGTGCTACTTAATGAAGTATGGACATCACAATAAAGTGTTGCTTTTCAGTTGCATCATTCAAGTAATGATAAAATAAATGTTTACTAAAATAAATAAATCTCTCGAAATTCATCAGTCTGTTGTTCTTTTGAAAGATCGAGGCTATTTTGTGCAATACGGTCTTAAAAGAAGAAATCCAACTGAATCTAACCAGGAGAGAGGAAGGAAGTGGATAGCCCAGATGCATAACAACAAGACGACAAGTCCATCAGAGTTCCTAGTTTGAAAAACAGACACCTTTAGGGGTCCTAATCTGGCATCTTAAATGACAACTACTTGCCAAACATCAGTTTCATCTGCAAGTGAAGAGTCTGGAGCATAGCACTTTAGGTACAACCCCAATTCTGAAAAATATGGGACAGGATGAAAAATGCTATTAAAAACAAAAAAGGAATGATTTGTACATTATATTCACCCTTTGCTATATCGAAAACAAATACAACTAAACACTATATGTATTTAGGAACTGAGGACACAAGTTTAAGTTTTAAAATATTCCCCCATTCATCCATTATGCAGGTCTTCAGCTGCACACTTGTACGGGGTCTTCGTTGCCATAATATGCACTTCATAATGCACCACACATTCTCAAATGGAGATGGTCTGGACTGTAGGCAGGTCAATCTAGCACCCACACTCTGCTTATTAGGCCAGTATGCGGTTTGAAGTTGTCCTGCTGAAAATTCCATGACATCCTTGGAAAAGACTGTGCTGGATGACAGTATATGCTTCTCCAAAAGTTTTACATATTTGTCTGAATTAATGCTGCCCTCAAAGATATGCGAGTTACCCAGGCCATGGTCACTGGCACACCCCTGGCTTTTAGACCTGACGCTGATAACGGCTTGGATGTTCCTTTTCTTCTTTAGCCTGGAGAACATGACGGCTTTGATTCTCAAAAACTATTTGAAATGTAGACTCACGAACCAAAATACATGGTTCACTTTTCTACTTTCCATCTAAGATGAGAAGTTGGCAGTGCTTCTGGACCGTGTTGATGTAGGGCTTTTGCTTTGCATATTAAAGTCTTAACTTGCATCTGTGGATGTTGTTGACTAACAAAAGTTTTCTAAAGTAATCCAAGGCCCATGTTCATGATATCCATTACAGATTATGATCTTTAAGACATTGATGTCTAAGGGATCAGAGATCACAGGCATTCAGAAGTGGTTTTCGTCTTGCCCTTTAAGCACTAAGATTTGACCATATTCCTTGAAACTTTGAACTATATTGTGCACTTTAGAGGGTGAAATGCCACAAATCCTTCCAATATGTCTTTGGGGAACATTGTTCTCAAAGTGCTGGATTATTTGCTTGAGCATCTGTTGGCAAATTGACAAGTCGCGAATGATCCTTGTTCTTGAAGGACTAGGCTGTTTTTGAAGTCTCCTTATATATTATGGCACGATTGCCTCACCTGTTTAACATCTCCTGTTTCACATCGCCTTATTTCAACTCATCAAATTGTTATTAGTCTTAAATTGCCCCTGTCTCAATATTTTTTGCAATTATCTGATTTTAAATTACTGCACATGAAAAAAAAGAAAGCAAAGAAATTCACAAGGAAAACATCATATCATTTTCAATTTAGCAATGGGTGAACTTCTTTTTGTTTTTATAAGCATTTTTCATACTGTCCAACATTTTTGGAATTGGGGTTGTAGAGTTTAAAAAAAAAATAGTTACATCTGACTATTTAATAATAAGAAAAGTGCAGAATGTGCAAAAGAACTTAAAAGATTGAGTGGTTAATGATAACGAATGAGGATGATAGATGAATTAATCAAAAGTGTTGTGCTACTGTTAGAACAGCTTGGTTGGAATATTTGTGAGTTGTGCCCTATACCAGCCAATTACATCTGTTGGAAGTGCTGCTGAAAGCATGCACTCAAAAAAAAAAAAAAAAAAAAAAAAAAAACTTTCACCGTCGTCAGATTTACTCAATCCTCCTATGTTCATATTACATTACTCAACAAATTAATATAGCCAATGGAACTTAAATAAACTTGATTCAACTGAGTTGATTCAACTAAAAAATGTGTCTTGTCAGCTTTGCATAATTTATGTGCTTTGGAACAACATGAATATTTTTTTAGGTTAATTGAAACTGGGCAGAGGATTTCTAGTTCCTAGCATGCTTTGTATGGGACTCAACAGGGAGACTAAATGTTAAAATCAAGTATTATTTTGTGCTTTTGTGCCAGATGAACTTAAAGGGAGAGACTTAATGTTTAAGGTTTCGTTATGTTGAGATTTAGAGGAGTTTCTGGGATGTTGTAGTTTTGTGGGTTACCATCGTGAAGAATGGAGCCTGGGTTGAGGACCAATACATTTTAAAGGGGACATTTTATTTTTACATAATTATGTGTAGCCAGTGTGTAGACAACAACAAAATCTGATAAAAGCCATCTTGTTTTTTCCCCTTCCCCATCAATAAAGACAGTGTCTCCGAATGAGCCGTTCAGGTTTGCAGCCCCTTATGACATCAAAGGGGGAAAGGTACCGCTTAGATCTTAGATCTGCCCTCATTCAAATCTGAGTGAGCATCGCACAGTCCGCCATATTAATCTCCTCGCTAGAGCCGCTTGTGCTAACTAATGTCCCAGCTACCAGGTAAACACACCAAATGATCTGTTGTTGGCTGCAAGAGTGAACACAAAAGTCTTCATGAACTCCCAGCATCTGAGCCATTGAAGACCCAGTGGATTTTGATGGCAATGTGCTACAAGAATAGGAAAATCCGTATATGTTTGTGCAAACCATTTTACGGTGGACTGCTTCATCAACGAGGGTGAACACAAGGCTGGATTTGCTTCCAGGCTAAGGATCAATACCAACTCTCCATGACCCAAATTCAGATTTGCAAGTCAAAAGTTTCACACTTTATACTTTTTTAATGTTTGCAATTTGGCTTTCTGAATTTGCTTGTTTGCACATGGTGCGAAAAATTCTTGTTGTGAAAACATTGTGTAACATAGCAACTCTTTTGGCATCGTTTCACAGTTTCCACATGAGCACCTGTATCACAATTTAAAAAATGAGCGTTATACTAAATGTATCATGCCACTATATTGTGCTTAGTGAACGTCATTACAGTACTTAGTGTGTGTTGATTATTGAAGTTGTACTGTTCCTTACAATGGAAAGCAGAGAAAGCTAAAGTTGGCATTAGACACCAAACAACACATCATCCATTGTGGCCAATTGGCTGAAATAACCCTACAAAAGTTACACAAATTAATTAAACATGTATGGCTGAGCTACTGTTTTCAGTAGCAGCCATATTGGTTCTCCTGCATTGTTGTCACCAGGGTATCCATGGCACCAGCAGAAAAGCCACAGCCCACTTCCATAAAAGGGTTTGGGGAGCAGCAGCTCCTTTGCATTTAAAGGTACAGGCACTAAAACAGCCCATTGAAACAGGGCTACAAAACAGGAGTAAAAAGGTACGGTAGAATAAACAGTGAGGTATTTTGAGCTAAAACTTTACAGACACATTCTGGGGACACCTGAGACTTATATTACATTGTGTAAAAATGGGCATAATATGTCCCCTTTATGTATTCTACATATTGCTTTATCTATTGAGCAATAGCGTAGTGACAAAGTTGCATTTCGTAGTGCTTCCTACCAGAATGTGTTTAAGCATGCTAACATTTCCTGTCACTATCTTGCATGTAACTTAAAGATTTTAATTTGAGTTATTTTCACATGTTTTGTTAATGTTGGGATTACTTGATTTAGTTAGGTTCTCTCTACTTTAAGTGTTTAATTCTAAATTACATTTCAAAACTAATTTCAAACATATTGAAGCTCTGTCCATGATTCAATCAAGTTCAGCCAAAGAGTTAAAAAAAAAAAATTAAGTGTGGGATAAAACTTAACCTGAAGATAATAAATCGGCTGCTAGAATGCCTAGTGCCATTGCTGCAAGTGGACGATTCCCGAAGAGAGTTTGAAAAACACAGGATTTATGTAAACCGAATAGTCAATTTTCAAATTATAAATGTATTTACTGTAGCCTAATTCTTGATAACAATTAAAGCATCCACAGTAAATAAAATTATCATTTTATTTCACCAACATAAATATTTAAGTGTTCCCAAACTTTTGAACAATATTTTATATTTAAAAAGTAATGAGCAAATGCAAACCACTTTAAAAAACTACTAGAATTGTAGATTTTATACGTAATAGCGAGAAGATCAGTAATTCTGCACACTATACTGTGACACTCATTTGCGGTGTTGCAAGAAGCCTTTAATGGTTGGGGTCATTGTGTCACTGTCCTCTCTGTTCATTACGCAAACACACGTCTGTGTATTAATAATGTCCTAGTCTCTGGCGACACACAGAAAAGACTGTTGCCGGGAAACCACTCGCGCAATGCCGTTAACTTCACCTGCATTGACGGGTAAACATTACCGAGTGATCCCGCTCTTCATTACACTCGCTTCCTGATCTCTCTCCAGCACTAATGAAGAGGGGAGGACTGTCTTTCTCCAGCACTAGATAACAATCGCCCTGCATTCTCAGTTTTTTTTATGTGCCCTCGGTAATTAGTGACATGTTCGCAAAGACGCTCTTGAAGGTGCTTCCGATTGCGCGCATCCGACTCCGCGCGCTTCTATTCAGCCTACACTGACTGCCACGTGCAATTATTGCATTTCGCACATTTCACTGCCTTTATGTGGGCGACTCGGATACATTTTCTCTTTTGCGCCTCTCTCTCGTTTGATGTTCCTTTCTTTTATATCTCTTGCACATTTTCTTTTGTTTGAGACGTCTTCGAAGCTTTATACTCAAACAGACAAAGCGCGCTGTTTACTGTCTGCCTCATTTTCCTAATACTTGTTATGTCAGCTATATTGGTGCCCAACTGAATTCTCTTTATCTCAAAATGAGTCTAGAGATTAGGCCTAGTTTATTATCATATGACAATCAAGCAATTTACATGGATTACTGTCTTACTTTATCTCTTCTCTTTGTATGGTAATGTATTTGTGCCAAACAATTGGGACTACAGCACAGCAGAATTTAAATAAAAAACCTCATGTTATTCTGACAGTTGTTTTTAATAAACTGATAGAGCGCAAATCTGCTCTCCACACATGGAATTGTAGTCATAATTATTAGACATTTGAATGTTTTTTAACTTTTGACACACAAACAGAAAATTAGACACTGTCGCCACCTGTAGGTGACATGGAGTATTGGCGTGTCACCTCTACAACGTCTTCACATCATATTTTTGGTTTTGTATTTTAGTCTACACTCTTTTTTCTTTTCTTTTTGAGCAAATATCCCATTAGATTTATGCATTATCATGTTCCAGTAAAATAAAACTTGCCGACATTTTCCTGTATGAAGTAAATAATAATCCATATGTAAAAGATGGTTTATTAGTTTCTCCCTAACCCTACAGAGCCATCTACAGTAGGTATTAAATTAAGGTAATGAATAAGCAGATAATAAAATAAGATAATGTTTAATATCCTCTTTCAATATGACCAGAGTGCAATACAACTGTCATTTGTATAACGGCAGCCAAACTTATAGAGCATAAAATAATCATCGATAAAATCCGTACTGTTATTTTTTTTCTGTTTTTTTTTTTTTTTTTGGAGGTTAGGCAAATCTCAGGCAAATCTTGTCTGCTTTTCTTGACTATGATTCCTCATTTGAAGTCAGTGTAATAGTCTCAAAAAATATTTTTGCATGGCTATCAGATTTTTGATGAACGAGGAGTTAATTTAAATGATCTTATTACCATGCATTCTGCAAAGTCACTATAACTGTTCAACAGACCAGATGAACAATATATCACAAACAACTCTTAACCTAAAAAGGACAAAAGAAAACATGTTTGCTCTGCAGGGCCTTATTTGCATTTAAAAAGTGAAGCACTAGAAAATCCGTTATTTGCCCTGGCCACTGTGATCATGGACTAACCCTCTCCCTTTGGAAGTTCTGTCCACATATCCATTCATGGAAAGGTATTTACAGATTTAGCATCCAGAGCACGATCTGAACAGTAAGGCTACATAACGTTGATTATATATTATCATGGAAATGGGGAATAAAATGAAAACCTGGCACTTATACAAAAAAAAACAAGTCCACTTTGTATGTTCAATCACATGGAAGGCCCATTAAAGCACAGTGTTGTCAATATATCAAACTTGATCCAAAACAGAACAAAATGACTCCTAAATCTAGAGATCAAATGCTGGACTGTTTACCCACTTGAGAAAGGGCAATGAATAATTAGATTAAGACAAGTTAACCAGCGGTTTGAAATTTACCAAAGTGACGTACCTGGGGCATGAAGAGAAGAATATTACACAATAAGTGGGAAGATCCAAGATCAAATCCCTCAGGATCATTCGGTCTCTGACCAACTAATGTTGAGTGAGGCACTTAACCTCTGACACTGGCCCAGCACAATCCCACCCCTTCCCCATTTCCATTTTCCTTTGTTGTGTACTGTATATGATGCAAGCGGTTCTCATACACAAATCAGAGGGTGGTTAAAATGGAGCTGTTTGCTATACACTATTGAGTGTGGTTTTTAAAACATTTTAGGAAAGAAAGCACTTTCTGAAAAACAAACTGTCTTTTCACAAGGGGTGCAATTCTTCCTTATCATTAAAGTCTGTTACAAATTCTCAATTATTTCCATAAATCAGTTTCCCATGCACCACACACTGCATTTTCTAAATATTGCAGCATTTTAGATTGCTACATTTACATACACATAGACAGGCAGCCTCTACACATCTGCCCTTTGCTGAACCCTGACTCATGTTGTTAGCAAGAGACAGCGTTTCAGACAATAGAGATCTATGCAGGTCCCACTGGGCCTTTTGAGCAGATATCTCTGTTAGCTGTCCATCGTATGCGTGTCTCAAAGGCCCTGCTGACTCCAGGTCAGTGTGCTCATACACACATTTATCATGTAATTACCTTGTTTGGGCTGAGTCTCTGATCTTAGGACATCATTACCAGTAATTACAGAACATTTCACGCCTCTCCTCTCACACAGATGGGGTTCCAGACTCCACACAATAGGAGAGTGAAAAGAGGGTCATTTTTTTCTTTCATTCTTTCATTTCAACCTTTTTTTTATCCTTCATTTATCATACCTCTTTAATGGTACTCATTGCCAAATGACCTGTACCATATGTGTTCAGTAGTTAATGTAGAGCTATAGAGTCTGGTGGATGAGACACAGGTTTTCATAACACAAACATTTCTTAGTAAAGGTAACCGAGTAGTTGATGTGAAATTTCACGCAGACTACTATAAACAGTTTTCTTTTAATGCTGTGATAATAACTGTACATGTAATGCATGTACAATATTTGTGCTGTTAAAAACGTATGTCACCCAGAAGGACAATTTAAAATAAAGTAGTTAAAGGAATATTCCAGGTTCAATACAAGTTAAGCTCAATTGACAGCATTTATGGCATAATGTTTATAATCACAAAAAAAAAAAAATATTTTGACTCGTCCCTCCATTCTCAAGGTTACAGTGATGCACTTACAATGGAAGTGAATGGGGACAATTTTTGTAGGGTTTAAAGGCAGAAATGTGAAGCTTATAATTTTATAAAAGCACTTGCATCCATTTTCTGTTGAAACTCATGTATTATTTGAGCTGTAAAGTTGTTTAAATTGTCATCTTAGGGTTTGATGACATTATATCGTCATGGCAATAAAGTTGGCTTTAACTTTACACAGAAAAGGTTAGTAAACGATTTTATCACTCTAAAATCATTTTAACATGCATATTGTTTATGTCTTGTGGCTATAATTTTGAAATAGTGAGTATTTTAACATTTACGAATTGGCAACATTCACTTCCATTGTAAGTGCCTCACTGGAACCCAGATATGTGCTTTTTTAATAAAAAAAAGGAGGGGCAAGTGAAAATAAAATGTTGTGGTAATCAATATTATGCCACAATTGCTGTCTATTGAGCATAGCTTGTATTGAACCCGGAATATTCCTTTAAGCTCAGTTGACATCATTTGTGACATACTGTTGATTTCCGCAAAAAAAATATTTTGTGTGTACCAATAAGGCACTTCCAATAAAAGTGAATGGGGCCAGTCCATAAATGCTACAATATACAAAATTTCAAAGGGTATAGCCATAAGATGTCAAGATTATACGTTAACTTCGTTTTAGTGTGAGAAAATTGCTTACTTATTTGTGTAAAGTTAAAGTATATCCAGTATTACAACTTGACATTGACTTTATTCAGTCAAGGATAGTAAGAGATATTATAACACTAAAATCATGTTAACACGTATAATGTTTACGTCTTGTGGCTTTTGAAAATATGTGTATTTTAGCATTTATACACTAGCACCTTTTACTTCCATTGTAAGTGCCTTTTTTTTGCCGAGGCAAAATTATTTTTGCAGGAATCAATATAATGCCACAAATCCTGTTGCTTGAGCTAAGACTGTATTGAGCATGGCACATTCCTTTCAAAGAATACACATTACAATATATATTTATTCTCCCTTATGCATGCTCTGAATCTGAATTTGAATCTAAAATATTAATGTTGAATAAAATAATTACCCAACAATCAACATTATTAATCATAACAGATACATGACTCAAGATATTTTGTTAAAATAGGATGAATCTCAAGCCAAATGTTTGCGAGAGAACACTATTTACATGCATTTCCCTAAATGGCACAGTTCTAAGAAACCAAAGTATATATTACATGCAAACAAGACTGTACTGAAAGGCTTACAATCTAATTCTGATAAACTACATGATGCATTTTTAAAGAATGTTCATTTTCAATATATAAAAAAAAAACATTTTTGTTTGTTTTTTTTAGATTTTAGGATGACTTTTTTAAATACTTGAAAATCCTACAGATCTGTCACATTATTGATCATATCTCTATGGAAATATCACAACAGTGCAAGTCTTTTATGCGTTGAGCATGCTCTATACCAACAAAGCTATGTACAGTACTGTATTGCATGTTACCAGGCCATAAACATAGTTAAGTAATGGGGAATTCCATACATTTCAGCATAAATCAATGTCTGTCATCCATTCAGATAAAGGTTTCGCCCAATGCACAGTTACACATTGTACATACAATATATCTGCCATTAGCTATGGAAAAAGCACTATTCAGTTGGATGGGAACGATGATATCACAAGCCTTGCACTATGATACACTGGAATGAACTTATAGCGCTCTGAAATAACACCATGGCTGTCAGAGCAGTAAAGACAAATGTGGAGATGTCAATTTAAACTGTTATTAACTACTGTGATTGTCTGAGTTTTGAACTGTTCACCTCAGGCAGAATAATGGCAGATGTGGCTTGTGTTGAGACTGTGTGTGTGTGTGTCGGAGAGAGAGAGAAAAAAGGGAGAGGATGGGGGTCACATTAAGCTGTGACCCTCGCATGAACTGGGGGAGACAGATCACCCACTTAGCAGGTGCAGCCTACAGAACAACAAAACAGCCCTCTTCAGTTCCAGATACAGGCTCTCTGCATGTGTGTGTGTGTGTTTTTGTTTGAGCATCTATTCTGAATCCATTACCCCCAAGGTCTCCCCTCTACATTCTTACAATTACCTGTGTGGCGAAACAGGTGTGTCTGTATTTTCTCAGGTGTATACGGGGGTCTGAGTGGTTTAGCTATCAGGGAAAACCCTCTGACTGACACTTTGGCCTAGCAGAAACAAACAACAAAACTGCAGAAGACAACTGTGAGAAAAAACAAGAAAAGCAACTGGACTGACAATCCTGTTTAATAGAAAACAAATTGCTCTCCACTTTCCTGTGACACAGATAGCACCCCATTTATGCCTGTCCAGCTTTGTTGGGAACAATTGGGAGGAAGTGGTGGTATCCTGAACAGGGATTGGTTTCAGGCCTTCCCGCCCCTCATAATGCTCTGAACAAGCCCCTGTGGTGAAGCAGTTCAGGTGCAGCTGCATTTGGAAAGAACAGAGGTGATGGTTACGGCCCAAGCTGGGATTGGAGGGGGTGGTAGGGGGTGGATTGCTAGGGGGACTTGTGGATGAATAACGGTGTTGTTTGGATTCACAGAGCGAGACGGTGCTGCTCTCTGCACCATGGAGAGAGAAAGAGAGGAGAGCTTGTTCACAGTGGCATATACTGTAGTGTGTTTAATTCTCTTTCTCTTTATCTTTCCCATTCAGACACATACATAAACCTTACCTTTGCATACATACTGTACACATTCCTTTTTGTTCACACATACTTCCTAACTCAAACACACACTTTAATGTAAACCTGCTGATATAAAGGACACAAGAGACTATTAGGTGAGTGTGTGTGTGTGGGGGGGGGGGGGGGGTCAAGAGTAGTTTGGGTTTCAGGAGTGAGGGCCATGTTTCACTAGGTTGAATCTCAAAGACATTTTTGAGCACAGGAAACACACAGCCCCTAGTAGAACATGGTCCTGTGGGACACACACACTCACACTCCTATGTATGTAACCTAGGCTATGCATACACCTGTTTTACCAAGGCTGGGAACGTATTGACCTCACCTCTGACCGGCCACTATCTGCCTGTTAACTGATCGCATGCAGACAGCACAGACTCACAGCACAGAAGCCAAATGGCCAGTTCAGTCACTGAGATTAAGATTTCACTTTCAAATTCGTCCTTACAATTGACAATTGAAGACCATTTTCCATCAACTAATAATATGAATCTCCCCTTTGTACTGAATGAAATGAGAAGACCTTGAATCCAGTGGAGTCTTGACATGTATTTATTGTAATGGACTGCCTCTAACCATGAAAAGCATTACATTTAGGAGAACTACAACGTGCACAGTGCAAAGGCTCACTGAGCAGCCAACTAATGGGAGATAATCTAATTTTCTGTCAGCCGGCTCTCAGAGGTCAAGGATTAAGTGTCTAGGTCAAAGATCCTTTGAAAAAAGGGGGGAAATCCAACTTTAGCAAAATTACATACACCCAATATTTCATCCGGTAATATAGTATTATTATACTATGTACTAATATACATAATAATGTTGTATCCATGTTTGCCTTATTTAAATCAGAATATTTGATGCACCTTTGAAACCTATTTTTCTTTACTCTATTCATCATCCCATCCTACAGTATGTCTAACTGTTTTTTCTGCTCTCTTTTTTAATTTCCTCTTAATTCTAGTTTTTTTTTTTTTGTATTTTTGTTTGTTTAGAATCTCTGTATCATTGTGTAATGTAAAATTATTATCTGAGAAAAACAGGTTCCATGTTAGGATACAGCGTTTGGTGGTTTTCTGGTTGGTTTTGAATACAAGTATATATACTGTATGTTATATTTCGTATTCGGTGTTTGTTTGCATATTCGGTTATGGTTCCTCAGTAAGATGCAAATAAATGGTAATTACAAAGAGCACAAATGCTAAAAGAGCCTTGCTTATTTACACAACTAATACTGTGCATGCTGCTTTCTCTCCCCAGCTTAAAGAAAGTGATATCCCTGTGACCAGTGCACCACCTGATTCTTGAACATTTACATTTCCACTAATTTTTACGATTTTCTCTTCTGATTCAGACTCGGCCTTCTTTTTGTAACTCTTTTCAAAGAACCTGCCAAGCATTTGAATAGATCTCTGTGAATGCAAAGAGGGATGAATAGATAGATTGATAAATTTAGCAGTGTTGCACAGGGGTTTTTGCACAGAAAGATTACAAGCACTGATAATGAACTGACTTTCAAGGAAATAGAATTACAGCGGAATGTACGTTTCTTTACACGGTTAGACTGTGTAATGTGTGGAAATAACACTGTTTTCTGTCATCTATTTAAATGATTACAAAGTGATTTGTATCAGAGCAACTTATAATATTTTCCCAAGATCTGTGATATATACGTATAAATAATAAATTTTTAAATAAGTCCATGTAGTGTTGTATCGAGTGAATTGGGAATGTCTTCTAAATAAGAGAAACAACCAGTCCAGGGAAGCATTTTCCAAGAAGCATCATTAGCCAACTATGGTCGCAAGTTCCATCGTCACCAATTTAGTTCAACAATTTGGTGTTTCCTGAAAATGTAGTTCCAACAAACATTTGCACACAGCATCGCAAAGTTCAACTATAAACTATAGTTAGACTACAGCTTTCCACATGTGGTCAGAAGCATAGTTCCTTCTGTGTCTTTTATTCCATATATTTATTTCATTCTATCAAGACTTTTACAACGTTTACATGCACTTAAGAAAATTATTTATTCCAGGGTTTTGCAGAAAGCGGTGTTCTGAATCGTCACGTAAACGGGAATGCAGTCATTTAAGGGATAAGGCTGACTGCATTCCCAAAACATTTTAAGTCTGATGTAATGGGAAATACCACTTTTGAAGCACAATGGAACTGTCACATTTATGTCGTGCATGAAGTGTCTTCAGCGGTTTTCGCGCATTAAACAGCTGTCTGGAGTATGTGTAAAGGTGTAACTTTTAGTAATGAGTCAAGTGTTACCACATCAATATCTCATTAACTAATAGTGAGTTAACATGATTTTCACTTTAGAATATTGTTCCAGATCATAAGAAATTCCTTCATATGGATGTGGTAACACTTGACTCATTATTAAGAGTTATCCAAGATTTTCACAGTTCTATTCTAAGTAATTATTGAGAAGAACTCATTATGTACTATGTGACATGCAATCATGATTTAAGTGATTAATTAATGATTACAAAAGATACCCCAAATGATACAGAGTTTGGACACATACAGTACAACATCCCTTTATTTAAGGGCTGACTAGTCATGATAATCTACCAGCAGTAGTGTTGTCTAGAGCAGTTTGACTCCAATGTCAAAATTTGAAGGCCCCCTTGCCTGAAACTACACTGAAATAATTATTCATGGATAATTTTTGATTCAAGAAGTTTCAGAAAAGTCTGTTTATAATTTGTAGGCATACATCTTAAAGTATTTTTAGCATTTTAATTAAATTGTATTATTTTAATATTTATTATAAAAGTCATCTTGTGCCCCCTTGGAAGTGTGCTGAGGCCCCCTAGTGAATCCCGGCCCCCTGGTAGGGAGTCACTTTCAGTTCCACCTATCTTTCTTAGGAGTTTGCGTATGCCCACCTGTAATAAGCAATGATATGTATGGCCGCAAGTACAAGGAGTAGTCTTTTGACCCGGAACATTTTCAGTCTAATAATGTAATGCTGCAGCACCGTTGAGTGAATTATGCGTGAGTTTTTAAGTTTTTATTATTATTAATTTTAAAAGAGTACAGAGATTCTCCATAAACGTGCATGGAGCAGCGGGAGGCGGGAGCACAACAGATGGCACTGGCAAGACATAAAGTCCTACTGAGCTGATCCACCAATCAGAACGTTAATTTCAGACACAATTGAATAATTTCTAACCAATCATATTTTCCGTTTCAGTAAGGGATGGGACATTTCCAGTGACTTATGCTGATTCACAAGCATCCTTGGAGTAACCATAATTTGCGCTGTAAATGTATTTCCCTGCTAAATGTGTGTGAGAGAGAGAGAGAGAGACAGATAGATAGATCTAAACACATTTATTTTGCAGTTAAACTTTGTGAAAATACTGCATGTTATTGCACCTGTGCTAGTTTTTGAAGCTCTTTGCAGATGCTGGACAACTGTGTCCCGTAATTAGATCAAATGTCTTTTTTGTTTGTGTGCCTTTTACTGCTGTCGGAGCCTTATTCTCATGGTATCAAGTAATTTAAATGTATGAATCTTAGTAGGAAAACTATTTCACTGTACACAGAAAAGCACATTAGAATACAGTATACGAAAAAAGAAAAAAAAAACATTAATTCTTACTTGGACTGTATACTAGGCAATACTAGGTAATACAAGATAACGTGTTAATGTGAACATTACTATACTCATATGAGCAATACAATGCTTAACAGTTTATTGCACATTATGTATGTATTAGTTTATTAATTGGAACAAATATCATAGTAGCCTAATGAAAGGAACATTAATAAGACATATACATTTAAATACATTATTAACATCAAGTTTCCATGGCAATTACCACTTGCCTGATATACATTTTGTGACATAGTTACTATGGTTTCGGGAAACAGTCGTCACTAGCTAGTTAATTTCTCCAAACATATATTTTACTATGGTGGTGAAGCAGGGAGATACGTAGTTGTTCGGGAAACACACCCCTGATCAGGATCTGGCCAACTGCATTAATGCATGTTTATGGTTTCTGAATTTGACAAGAGGTGTATAAAGTGCTGCTGTGCTAGGAGTATATTTGACATTTGTTTATTTGTCAACTCCTGCTTTACAAAAATATACATTATATCATTTTTAAAGGGTGTGTCCACAATAAAATGAAATAAATAATTAAAATTATGACATGATTTACTAATTTACTCTATTACCTTCATGTTGTTCCAAACCTGTACAAAGTTATGTCTTCTGTGGAACACAAAAGTAGAACACTAAAGCAGAACAATAGCCTCAGACACCATTCACTTTTATTGCCTCTTTTTTCCACATGTTTCCATTCTGTCCAAAATATGTCCTTTTCTGTTCTACCAAAGAAATAATGTTACACAGGTTTGAAACAACACCGGTGTGAGTAAATCATGGCAGAATTAAAATTTGGGGGTGATCTGCTTTTCTATGAGATACGGTCAAGTCTCTAAAAAGTTAATTGAACTTAATAGAGATTAGAAAAAGGTGTTTAACCCATGGACCTGTATTCAGGTAAAAATTCAACTGTGCTGTGTGTGTCTTCGAATTTGCCAGTGTCATGCCATGTTTATGGGCTAAATAATCATTAAAAGTATGAGAAATGTTTTACCATACTGCCCCCTAGGTGTCATGTGTGGAATAACAAAATTAAATAGTTCTAGGCTATTAATTGAAATACTTTTAAGATCTTAAATCAGAAAGAGAAATTAGCCCTAAATGTAACATTTTTAAACTTCTAGCCATCTATATTCTATTTATTTATTTATTTATTTTGTTTTATTTTTTTGTTCATCCAAAAAGTCACAATTTATTGATGTTTTTAATGGAGTTGAAATTAAATGACTGACTTTACAATTGGCATAAAGTTAGAAGGTACAATGGGTATCTCTATCTCTGGGTGAAAATGACTTATAACAGAATAACAGAATTTGGCTGATTCTAAATTGCTGAAATAACTGTACAACTGATCTGAGAGGCATATCTCATTCTTTCACCATTCCCAAGGGGGATTATAAGGGGATGTGGTTCTTTCAAAATATTGCCTCCGTTTCTCTTTTAACAAGGCAATTACCCTGTCAGACACACACCCATATCCAGGCGCATGCACACACTGATACACATACACAAGGTTTCTTTGTCAATTAACTTCTGTTTCAGCCCAGCCAGGGGAAGAGAGCCCCTGTCAGTCTTTCAGTGCATGGACTTTCTTCTAATAAACTTGGTTGACAGTATGATCAGATTGTGCCAGTTGCCAGGTTGCAGTGGTTGGCAGATTGAAATTTCTGGTGATAACTTTGCTCACATTACTAATTGTTTGACCATTTTTCTTTTTCTTTTTGTCCTTAAACATAAAAAACCTCAAAGTTTGTGCAAAGTATTTTAAAAGTATTTGAAGAAACATCAAAATTCTCTAGAATGTTCTGGACATACTTCAACATCATGCACATTTCTTTTTTATATATATTTTTTTATACTGTATATCATGCCAGAAAAGCTTCTCTGTCCTCTTTGATCTAACTCCAGCTTTGATTCTCTCCCTGCATGTCTGAGACAGTAAATGGGTATTTTATGAACGTTCCTAATTATATCCCTCATCAGCTTTAGTCTGTTTGTGGTGAAGGTTCACTGTAAGCCTTTTGTACTTGTATCAGATTTTCCTGCTCTTTTCAGCCTGAAGAATGACAAATATTTACCTGCCTTTCACTCAGATATAGGCAGGGTTGGGAGAGTTACTTTTGAAATGTATCCCACTACAGATTACAGAGTACATGTTGTAATTAATTAATGTCATTTGTAATGTATTCCGTTAGATTACTCAAGGTCAGTAACATATTCTAAATACTTTGGATTACTTCTTCAGCACTGGTAGATTTTATCACTTGTTTTTACTATAAAAACTCTGCCAGTGAAGTAAGACAAAATAAACATGTTCTAAAACAAGATTAATCAAATTGATGGTGTTTTAAGGACTTTTAGATATTTTTACAAGAAATCAATACATAAAGTATTGTAAAGAATATGAATTTTGCCCTAATATCAAAGGTCTTACTAGAATTTTTTTTATTATGATCCAACGTTAATTTTCTTGATAAAAAAATGATTGTGTCTGGTAACATGTTCAATGCCTAGAAATAGCATTTTAGCTTAGCATAAGCTGACAATTTACACAAGGTTTATTTATATGTCTTCTTCTCCAAACTTACTTCTCTGTCTGCTCGTATGAATGTAACACATCATAAGAAAGTGTTTCACCGCTGTTCAAATGCACTTTGGATCACATCATTTATTTGGATAAATGTTTTCTATCTGGAAGGACTAAATATTAAATGAAACAAATGACAATAAAATGCAAAGTAATCTCTTCAGTAATCAAAATACTTTTTGAATGTAACTGTATTCTAATCACCAATTATTTAAATTGTAACTGTAGTGGAATACAGTTACTTATTGTTTGTATTTTAAATACATTACATGTATTCTGTTACTCCCCAAACCTGCATGCCTCTGCATATATACATACACCAACACTTCATAAGACACTGAGAAAACCAGAAGATATGGGACTCTAAAATGTGCTGATTCATGTAAAATCTGCTTTATATATATATATATATATAAAAGCTTTAGCTTTAGCACAAAAGGACTGCTATATTACATTGTGCAGTAAAAATCTGCAATTTCCTCTCTCTTTTCCAGTATCTTTTATGTTGCGCTCAGTCTGCAGTTATATGGCAAGAGAGCAGAATGCACTGTTGAATGGCTAAATAAATAATCTCTGTACAGAACCCACCCCACCCCCCCCCCAACAATTCCAGAAGAATCGCCTGTGGGGAAAGGTAATAGCATCCGGATGGCCTTAACTAAATATTCAGATTATCCTTACCTCTCATCATCACCCAATCAATCAGCACTACCTGGAAACGTGTGTGTGTTCTGTGATAGTGGGCCAAACAGCTCAGGCTCTGGGTATAAGCCATTCTTGGCCACATTAGTCCTCTGTTTCCATAGTAACAGGCCTGCCAGAGTAAAGAGCAGGAGGAAATTAAGATTATCTGATTAAAAGTTCAAAGTTAAAGCCCATTGAGAAAATGGGGTGAGTCACCATCTGAATAATACTGCAGACCTCAAGCCAGTTTGTGTTTTTTTTTTTTTTTTTTACTTAATTCTCCTTTTCTTTAAAAAAGCAAAAACAGAGTTTCCAGTGATGCACTTACAATGGAAGTGAATAGGGCCAATTTTTTGAGGGTTTAAAGGCAGAAATTTTAAGTTTATAATTTATTAAAAGCACTTACATAAATTCTTCTGTTAAAACTTGTGTATTATTTGAGCTGTAAAGTTGTTTAAATCATAATTTTTACAGTAAATTTAGGGTTTGTTGACATTACACCGTCAAGATGTAAAATTGGATATAACTTTACACAGAAAAGGTTAGTAAACAATTTATCACACTAAAATCATGTATTGTATATGTCTTGTGGCTATACTTTTGAAATAGTGAATAACGTTCAGAGATTGGCCCAATTCACTTCCATTGTAAGTGCCTCTTAACCCAGTTTTTAAAAAAAAACAATTTTAAGAAAAAAAGGGACGAATCGAAATTTTGTAATCAATATTATGCAGAAAAAGCTGTCAACTGAGCTTAACTTGTATTAAACCCAGAATATTCCTTTAATGTTTTTTTAAAAACGTGTTAAGTATGGATGATTAATTTAGCTCCAAACCTATTTAACTTTTTTCTTTGGAACACATAAGGAGATGTTATGCAGAATGCTAGCTTCAGTCAACGTTCACTTTCATTGTATGGAGAAAAATGCAATTAAAGTGAATGGTGACTGAGGCGAAGATTCTGCCTAACATTTCCTCTTAAGTTTCACAGAAGAAAGAAAGTTTACAGAGTACAACATGAGCATGTTGTTATTTTTGGTGGACATTCCCTTTAAACTATTGATTACATCTCATTTGCAAACATTCAATTGTATCATGTTGTGGAGTGGAGGGGGGCGGGGCCGGGCTAGAATGTCGCACACCCGGTCCCCAATCAGCCTGATGGGGCGCGCGAGGCATAACGGCGGCCGGTGACGACGGTTCGAGAGAGAGAATATTATGGGTGGCTGCCCTGTATGTGTTTATGTTTGAGTGTTTTGGTTTAAATACTCATTAAATTATTATTTATGTTGACACGTCGGTTCTCACCTCCTCCTTGCCAATGTAAAGCGGGTTACGATGGGGAAGGAGGAGGCGAGAACTGGCTTGACAATGTAAATAATATTTTAATGAAAACATAAAAGACAAAACCCACATATGACGGACATGTCTGTAAATTATCTCTCTCTCGCACCACCGTCTGCCATCGGCCTTTATCCCTCTCGGAGGCTTGATTAGCCTGATTCGGGACCGGGTGTGTAGCATCACAACCCCGCCCCGCCCTCCGCCCTGCTACACATGTATATATCACGTTACATCGGCTATCAGTAGCCATGCTTTCAAGATACTGGTATCATCATCACCCATTGAAAAACCCAGTCAACCACTATATTGGACATTACATTTGTGAAATCTTGCTATGCAACATCAGAGGTTACCATCCCTGCTAATGTGATAATTGTTGCAACAGCACATCCTCATTCATCCTATGAAAATGCCCTAAACTAAAATTAATGATGTGTTAAGCAGTTTGTATAACACCCAGCAGGCCTCTTGCACGCAGTCCAAGTTCAATCTGCAACTGACACCTCACATCTGGCCCTTTTCTCCATGTTCAGCCATGCCAATTCACTTTGCTGTCGGTCTTGTTTTACAAAAAGAGGCTTTAATGCAACTCAATTCACAATTTCCTTCTCACGTTCTACTGTAGAGGATACGACCCCATCTCCCCACTTCCTCCCCCTCTGCCACACATAACAGTGTGTACTATTAAAGACTGGAGGAATTCAGATAAGCGTGGCATTAAACTCAATTTCAGATATCAGCAATCACCAACCTGCAACCACCAACCCCCTGCTCTAACTTCTAATCTTCCTTAACTGCACAATAATACTTTATTTATCTGGAAGGGGTGGGTGGAATTGTCCTTAAGCAAGATGTGGTAGCACTTTACAGTATGCATTTCATACAAGAGCTAATCCTCTGGGAGAGGGAGAGTGAAATAATTTGCCTTTTTGGTGAAGGTAGGTCTATCTTGACTCAGTAGTTGGAATTCTGAGCTTATCTACCCAGGGTTTTAATGCTTTTTGAAATGCTATGACAGATTAGGTAAACAGTCCATTTGTTGAATTGGAGAAGTCAATTGGCCATACAGCATAGCGTTCAATCCTCACACAACACAAAAAGCTCTTTCTTTCTCCTCACTCCTCTAATTTTCAAAGGTTTAGAGATGCCTCCTACCCAAATCTGATTTTCCTCACATTAACCTCCAGAAGTGTAGATTACACTAAACCTGTATACACTTCTGCAGGTGGAGAGTTCAGGAGAGAGGCATTTTTAGTTTGCCACAATGAATCAGATTCAAACTACTTTCAATTTTCAATGGGTTACAAACTGTACAAAATGTAGGCCATGGCAAATAATACAACAGTTATTCCCGGTCCTGAAATCTGATCAAGGGAAGCACATTTTTTGGTCCGGATCCATTAACAAAAATACATAAATAATGCAATTCACACAAAAAAATGCACCTCAAATACATTTCTATTATGAACATGTTTTCAATTACTGAGTTCAAAGTATATGTATATATTATTTTATTTATTTTAATTTTGTCAACTAAATCAAGTTAATGTGGTATAACATGTAAGTTGCCATTTTGTTGCCATGTGACAAAACAAATCTGTCACGTCCTATGGTGTATCCCTAACAGTAAACTTCTCGACTGAAAATGTATGATGTGAAAAAAAAATAAAAATAAATAAATAAATATACATTTTTTTTTTAAGTGATTAAGTTGTGTGCACTCATATTTTTAAGATACTGGAAAAATATTACTTTATGGTTACACCACATTACATTTTTGATAGAAAATCCTATAAATGTTGGACACAACGATTACATTCCAACGAACTTGACACGTGTGTTTTAAACTAGATATTTAAATTATTCACCTTGGACAACCCTATATATCAATGACCTTTGGACAAGGGGCATAAAATCTTTTGTTCACGACATCAAATTCATGTGGTGGTACCAACATGTTAGTTGCCTTTTTATTATTATTATTATTATTATTATTATTATACACTTCAGTAATATCCTTCCTTTCAGCCTAATAAGAGCTGATTTTTTTATATGGAGCTAAACTGCCTCATGACAGCCGCCAATACTGCTTACTTTATCTCATTGACCCCCTATTACTGGACACTTTTGCTGATGTATTAAATTAACCGAGTGACTACTTGCACCCAGGTGTAAATAGCACCTGCCACACAGCGTTTTGCAACCATGTTTAATTTCACATTACTATGATTTTACTGCAAAATACCACAGTGATACTAAGGTAACTGTAGTAAAAACATGGCTAATATTTTGTAAAGGAAGGTAAGGGTTAGGTTTAGGTTTAGGAGTAGGGGTTGGTGTAGTGTGTCTGTAGGACCCTAACCAATAAACACAATAAACAAGCTGCAGTGATCCCTTATACTTCATGTTAGTATTTAAATAGGGGTGTTAATAGTATTTACCATTATTTGTACCAGGGTGCCAATAGCCTCTGCCTTAACTTAATCAGTACTAACTGAGAACAGGACATTTCTGCAGTTGTTTCAGCAACCAAGAACTATTACTTTTGCATAAGTGCTGTATGTATCCATCCAGAGCAACATTAACAAAAATGTTTGAGTACACCCTTAAAAAATAACCATACAGAGAGAAATGAATAAAAAGTTTGCCATCCAAAAAGAATTGGAAAATAATGTGGAAAACAGTTACAATTCAGGAAATGGTATTAGAAATCTTAATTTACTAATTTAGATACTTTACTTTTATAGAAATTATTTGCCTGACTTTACTTCTCTCATCCCCATCTCTCTCTCTCCGTCTCACATATACACCTGACGAATAGAAAATCCCCCTGAAATATCCCAGAGCAGTGTGATTTTTTATTTCCTCTTCTCCTTGACGAAACCTCCCTTCCCTCCTATAACAATCCCTCTCTGCTATTCATCCATCCACAGGACAGTCTCTCCTTTTCCTCCTCTAATCCTCTTTGAGGATATTACCTGCTAATAAAGACACTAAGAGGAAAGAAACAGAGAAAATATCATCTTACACCCAGTGGCAGATTCACCGAACAGGCAGTTTCACCTGAATGTAGATAAATAGAAATGAGGAGAAACAGAGAGGTTTGTCAGGTGGAAAGATACAAAATATGGATATTTCGGAATTCTACTCTATTTCTAAACAAGTCAGACTAGTAATACATTATTGTGGTCACACACATAGTTTTGCACATGGTTAACAAATGAATGTGTAGAAGCTGAAATTTGGAGCAGTTATGACAGTTGCCAACCTTTCTATCTTTTTCCTGTTTAATGGTTTAATTACAGAGCAGATTTCCGTTCAAAGTGCAGAAGTTTGAACAGGCCCTGTTTTCACTATGATGATCAATTTCACATACCTGCCTGATCTGCTTACATTCCTCTGCAACACTTGAAAGGTCATCAGAGAGATCTCATTGTGCTTAGCTAAGAGGCTGTACTTCCCCTTGAAAGCGGCTCAAACTGTAACCAGAGGTACATTAATGTAATTACACTTTTTTATGTATTTACTTTTTCAAACAAAAAGAGTAGGTAAAATACATAAAATATCTCACCTTTAATAGCTGAAAGGTTCAAACCTTGCATGTGGAATTGTAAACTATTACAACTGTGCCCTTGAGCAACACACTTGTTTTTCCAGGATTGTCCCTGCTATAAGTGTACTGTAATTACGTTTCTAAATTCAGCTGATTAGCCTACTAAATAAGTACTAATATGTATTTATTACATTAACTATTTAGTGTTGAGTACTAATTAGTATTTGTCCTATGCACACCATGCCTAGCACACAACTGAGAGTGTAGAAAAAGTTTTTCTCCTAGGAAAATGGACCAAAATATCTTGACATTTGTACTTGCACATTTTGTCAAAAAGTCAAATTCAAGTTGACTTACAATGCTCTACAGAACAGGAATATTTAATTCCACCCACTTCTGTCTAGCAATTGCATGTAAAGTAAGTGTAGGGATCATAACAATTCATTCAAATTAAAGTCACTTTATTCTGGGACTTCAGTCACCTTAAACTCAGTGGGGAAACAATCCTCCCCAAACAGTCTTGCTAAACATGGCAGATTAACCCTGACTCTGACCTCTGAGGTTAGACCAAACAGCACTTATACTCTGCCCCCTGGGCCTGTGCCTGGCAACCCACACCAACATTATGGGATAACGATGATGCATTTATTAAATTAATTTATTAAATTAATTGAAGAGTGATGACGGACTCTTGTGACAAGAATCATTTCAATGAAGGACAAGCGTTCCCTCTGTTGGTGCATAAAAGGAACTGAATATTTGGCATCTGGGGAGGTGAGCAGTTGTTCATATGAATCAAATGAAACCAGATAACATTACACAAAAATGAAATGTGCTTGAAGATTGCATCCCACACTTGTCACGTGACATCTAGTCTAGATCAAAACAATGTATTTTCTTCATTAAAACTATAATAGACCCCAAAAAATGTTGGCAAAATGTTATATGTATTTTGTTTGTGATACCACTATAAAAAAGCACTTAAAACAACAAGGTTCTCGAGAGCCGCCACTGTGAACAAGCTTCTCTCATGTGCTCATGACCGTGCAAAGAACATCAAGATTTTCACTGAAAAATAAATGCGTGTGTTGTTTCTCACCAAAGCCTTTGTATGTATTCAGAAGATTTGGAGAATGACAAACAAATCACATGATCAACTTTTATGATACTTTTGGGTCCTTTTATGACCTATAAAGTGAAGCACTATCCACTACCATTGTATTGAAAAGATGGACCAATATATTCATTAAAATGTTCTTTTTGTGTTCCACAAAATAAAATAAAAAAAAAAATACAAAATTAAATCATGAACAATATGATTTCAGAATGTTTCATTATAACTAAACGGGATATTCCAGGTACTGTATAATGCATGCTGTCGATTGCAATAATGAAAATATATATTTGTCAATATGAAGACGAATTGTCTATGAGAGAATACTTTGGGACACTTTCAGAAATGTCACTTTTCCTGGCAATTTTAATTATGATCCAAATGTCATATGACCTGATATTATACTTTTATAGAAAGCAAAAGAAAAATTAGGCATACAGCAATACCAGGAATGAGAACATTTGAAGACTCAATTTTGACCAAAACCTAGATATTTTTCCAGCCAATGCTCTCAACGCTCTAACACTTCATTTTCCCCTCTCTTAAACAAGCTTGACAGGGGCCTGTACTTGAATATGCTTTATTGAAAATATTTATCTTGTTTGCAACCTAGGCTTACACAAATATTCACTTTTTAAATTAACTTAGTTTAACCAATTCAAGTTGTTAACTCTCATTAAAATATCCATTAAGATTAACCATTCGTAATGTTTTAAATATTAGTGTAAAACATTTTGTTCCCTCTGAAAAAGATAAACAGTTCAGTATTTGAATATACTACAGTATTATTTTGTTGACAACATGTACTGTACACCTATAGGCTGGAAGATTAATTTAAACCACAGGACGCATCCATAAAACAAAAGTACAGATGCTCAACTGAAAACAAATGCTACATTAATTCATATGTCATCTTCATGCAACATAAAGGTTAGAATATGATCAAGAGAAAAAAAAATGAATGTGAAGAGTTTTGTTGGGTGGGAAAGGTTGAAATGGAAAACTTGTGATTTCAACTTAAAGGTAGGACTTTAATTTAGCAAACTACAAAATTCCAATTGATCACATAACTCGGTTGCTTTTCAACATTCACAGCTCAACACAGTCTTTTTATGTCTGGCAACTCTCTCCCCTCATCTCTGGCATGGTCCCTTTTTAATCACTCTTCCCTGTGATTAATGCAGTCAGAAACAGGTGTTTGTTAGACATAGTGCTCACTGCTCAGGTGTGTGCACTCTTACCGCTTTCACTCTCTCCGGACGAATGCTCGACCACGCCCCCGCAGCCACACTGAAATAATTGATTTTCCTTTAATTGCATGTAAAGATACTGCACTATAAATTCACAACATTAGGCAATTCACTGAACTGCTATTTAATTATTGTTACTGCCATGTGTATACAAGTTAATCTGTCCCACTTTACCAGTTTCACCATGTCCCACTTTGTCTATATGCCTCTGGTAAAGTGGGACAGAGGAAAACTGTTTCTAAAGAAAATATCTACATGACTTGGAATTACTTTTTACATTTTCTGATATTCATTCATTCACTGTGAATCTTTAAATGCAATATTTAGAACATTACGTCAACTTAGACTTTTTTGTATAACCTTATCCAGATTTACCTTAAACTTTTGTGTCCTTTTCTTTACCATTGCTTTTCCCATAGGTGGTCATGAAATTAGCTCTCAATGAAACAAACATCAATCTCACTATTTATGTGTTTACTTTCCAAAGATTAGTTTATTAATGTTATAACCTTTTTAACCATTTAAGAAAATATTAGGGGGGGTCAAGCTTACATGACTATCCCACTTTATCCTTTTCTGATTTTCAATTCAGATTTCAGACAAAAATATTGCCAGTTCAATCACCAGATGGCGCCATAGTCAAACCGAACAAACAGACGTTGCAAGACCCACTAAACAGGAGCAAAATGCATACACATGAAACATCTTGGCACATCGTTATATTAGAGGACTTTACCGTCACTCGCAATTCATAGCTCAATTATAGCCAACTGTTTTGGGGAAATCTTGGACTCACAACAGAATAATTGCCCACAATATTCCAATGCCTGCTTCTGTTGCTAAAAAAAAAAAAAAAAATCCACATTCAACAACCTAAATCAGCTACTACTGGCCTGAATCAGTTTGTAAAAAAATACAAATAAAAAAAAAAAAAAAAAAATCTATATATATATATATATATATATATATTTACATCCTGTGTATTAATTGACAAGAATTGGGCTGTGGAGTACTATAGACCCAGAATATAAAGGCATCTAGTCCACAGTAATATAGGTAGCATTGCATTGCAATCTACCATACAGATCATCATGTGTGCATCACATGAACACACTTCCCTGTGTTCAAGCCTTTAGTGAAACCAACATGTAGATCAATCCAGTGGACCAAATGTAGATGATGTCCAGTGGCAAATCAGGCCAAAGAATGATACCAGTAGCCCAAACTCACCATTCGACAACCAGCAATATTTTTTAACTAGATCTTTTCTTAAAAGCCCTAGATTTGTCTATTGATCTTAGATGCCTTTAAAGGGAGAATTCACCCAAAAATAAAATGTCTGTGATTTACACACCTTCATGTTGTTCCAAAACCATATGACTTTCATATGGCTGTTATTGTGCCTCAAATCTCCTTTTGTGTTCTACAGAAGAAAAAAAGAAATTCAGGGTTTTGAACAACAGGAGGGTGAGTAAATAATTTTCATTATTTCAACTGTCTTTAAAGGGATAATTCACCCAAAAATGAAAATTCTCTCATCATTTGCTCACCCTTATTTTTTCCCAGATGCATATGACTTACTTTCTTCTGCTGAATGCAAATTGGCCAGAACTTTGTAGATCTAAAAAGCATATTAAGGCAGAATGAAAGTAACCCTTATGACTCAAGTGTTTAAGTATATATCTTCGGAAGCTATATGATAGGTGTGGATGAAAAACAGATCAATATTTAAGTCCTTTTTACCATAAATCTCCACTTTTACTTTTGTTTTTGGCTTTTCGAATTCTTTGTGCATATTGCCACTTACTGGGCAAAAAGGAGAATTTCTAGTTAAAAAGGACTTAAATATTGATCTGTTTTTCACCCACACTTGTCCAATAGCTTCCAAAGACTCCTGATTACTTTTATGCTGCCTTCATGTGATATTTGAACCTTTAATGTTCTGATCACCATTAACTTGCATTGAAAGAACCTACAGAGCTGAGATATTCTTCTAAAAATCTTTGTTTGTGCTCCACAAAAGAAAGGTATAGACATCTGGTATTGCATGAGGGTGAGTAAATGATAAGAGATTTTAAATTTTTGGGTGAACTTTTTGAAGGAAACTGATGGAGTGCGTACTCCGGGTAGGGAAGGAGGTATTGCCCCAAGTGAAGGAGTTCAAGTACCTCGGGGTCTTATTCACGAGTGAGGGGACAATGGAGCGGGAGGTTGGCCGGAGAATCGGGGCAGCAGGGGCGGTATTGCACTCGCTCTATCACACCGTTGTCACGAAAAGAGAGCTAAGCCGGAAGGCAAAGCTCTCGATCTACCAGTCAATTTTTGTTCCTACCCTCACTTATGGTCATGAAGGCTGGGTCATGACCGAAAGAACTAGGTCGCGAGTACAAGCGGCCGAAATGGGCTTCCTCAGAAAGGTGGCAGGCTTCTCCCTTAGAGATAGGGTGAGGAGCTCGGAGTAGAGCCGCTGCTCCTTTGCGTCGAAAGGAGTCAGTTGAGGTGGTTTGGGCATCTGGTAAGGATGCCCCCTGGGCGCCTCCCTAGGGAGGTGTTTCAGGCACGTCCAGCTAGGTGGAGAGATTACATCTCCACACTGGCCTGGGAACGCCTCAGGGTCCCCGAGTCAGTGCTGGTTAATGTGGCTCAGGATAGGGAAGTTTGGGGCCCCCTGCTGGAGCTGCTGCCCCCACCACCCGACTTCAGATAAGCGTTTGAAGTTGGATGGATGGATGGATGGGTGAACTTTCCATTTAACTTTGGACTGAAATAATGTAAACATAAAATGATGGCAATAATTTAACAGTGTCAAAGCATACTTGTCAAATGGACATGAAAGCAACATATACAAAATGATTTAGACTCAACTGAAACCTTTTTTGACCCATTGAGTCAAAAAATTCCTACAAAAGAATGTTACTATTTAAAAAAACAAATAAGCTCTAGAAAGAGAAACTATATTGAATTATATAGAAAGAGAAAGAGATAAAAGCCTCTATTTCACATCAAGACAGGGCTGTCCATATCGCCCCCTCTAGAAGAATAGTGAGATCCGTGCAGTTGCTCCACTGATTGGCCAGAATTGTTCACGCTGTCACAAAGGATCACGGGATAGACCACCACACACCCACTGCCCAGACAGCATGGGCGTTTCCATGGTAACAGAGGACAGCACCGATCTTTACGTGGCCTCAGTGAGCCACTAACGAGTTTGTGTGTGTGCTTTTGATCATCTCTTTCTGCTGCAGTGCAACCAGGGCACAGTGAGACACAAAACAAGATAGAAATAAGTGTAACACAAGGATATGGGCTGGTGTGTGTGTGTGTAGGTGTTTGCATTTGCGTCTATGTAAACTGATCCTCTGGTGAAGGTAAATGTCAGGGTTGCTTTATAAATAGTTAGAGTTCTCACAATGAAAATAATACCTACTCTGGAAAAATAAGGGGAGAGAGATTTTACTTTAAATGTCATTCTCACGCCAATCCAGGCAAAAAAAAACAAAACAAAAAAGTTACAAAATTGCTACAAACTGTTCAAAAAGTAGTGATCTCATGAAAAATACATGACTCATTCACTGAGCAATTTATAAGGAACACCTGTACACCTAATTGTACATGTGATTATCTAATCAGCCAATTGTGTGGCAGCATTGTAATGCAAACGTCAAGCAGATACACGTCAGGAGGAGCATTCACATCAACCATCAGAATTGTGAAAAATTTAATCATAATGATTTCAACTGTGGCATTGTTGTTGCTTCCAGATTGGCTGGTTTGATTTTTTTCTGTAACTACTGGGACTTCCACACACAACAGTCTCTAATGTTTAATGAGAACAAAAAAATATATAGTGAGAGTCATTTTAGCAGAGAGAAACGCCTTGTCGATGAGAGAGCTCAACGGAGAATGGCCAGACTGGTTCGAGCTGACAGAAAGGCTACAGTAACTCAGATAACCACTCTGTACAATTCTAGTGAGCAGCAGAATAGCATTTCAGAATGCACAACACGTTGAACCTTGAGGCGGATGGGTTACAACAGCAGAAGACCACGTCAGGCACTATATTAGGTATTATACACACACACACACACACACACACAGTATTCTAAATACTTTGGATTACTTCTTCAGCACTGGAAGATTTTTTCACTTGTTTTTACTATAAAAAAAACTCTGCCAGTGCAGTAAGACAAAATCAATGTTAAAAATACATTCTCTGAAAACCTAAATATGTTATGCAGTGTTGTTTCTAAAACAAGATTAATCAAATTGATCTTTTTTTTTAAGGATTTTTAGATATTTTTACAGGAAAACAATACAAAAATTGTAATCAAGAATGTGATTTTTGCCCTAATTTCAAAGGTCTTACTAGAAAATGTAAGAAAAAAAAAAAAAAAAAAACTAGGAAAAAAATTATCCAACATCAATTTTCTTGATAAAAATATATTATAGTGCCTCGTAACGTGCGTGTAAAATGGCAAGATTTAGCATTTTAGCTTAGCGTAAAGCTGACAATTACCACAAGGTTTATTTCTATTTCTTCTGCTCCAAACTTCAAACTTACCTCTCTGTCTGCTCGTATGAATGTAACATCATAAGAAAGTGTTTCACCGCTGTTCACCGCACTTTGGATCACATCATTTATATGTATAAATGTTTTCCATCTGTAAGCACTGAATAGTAAATGAAACAAATGACAATAAAATGCAAAGTAATCTCTTCAGTAATCAAAATACTTTTTTAATGTAACTAATCTAAATACCAATTATTTAAATTGTAACTGCAGTGGAATACAGTTACTTATATTTTGTATTTTAAATACGTATTCCATTACTCCCCAACCCTGATAATGAATTTCTGAGAGTTTGTTACATTTCCATTTTCGTGGTCCTGAAAGAGTCTTTAAAAAGTCTTAGATTTTACTTCATATGATAAACTTTCAAAAACCTTGCATATCTCAACAGAAGCAACACGGATTCAAGTAAATGTAAGCATTACATTTGAACTTACATAATTTGTGGGTGTTCAACTAGATTTTTAAAATGGTGGTAAAGTTTATAAAACATTTCTAATAGTAAATTCAGTGTCCAATATCATTGTAAATTAACCACAGACAAACAGCAATTATGAGATTCTCCTTTTACCCATTTGTGCATTCCTGCACAGATCTCGTTTTTTTAAAACAAAAATGTGACTACTATTCATTTGACAGAATGTCCCGAACCTGAAGCTGTTGTGTCACGCTTTGTGCGTAGTTCTAAGATGTTCTACATCTGCTTCGTGAGTGAACCGTGAGCGTTTGCTCGTGGTGACGTGAAAGAGATCCCTTTGACAAATATAAACACCTTCTAAAATTAGTCCTCTCAAGATATTCCTGCCCTGACGATTCATTTGACGCTAGTCACGTGTCAGTACTTCGTGAGGGAATTGGGGGTTTTGGCGGGGGTCACATTTTTACATATAAAGCTGCTTCAAGGGGACATTCTGCATTAGAAGCGCGCGCAAACAGTGGCTGTTGGAGCGCATTGCGAAATTGCGCGAGGCATTCCTTTGGGCTTGCGAGGGAGAGCAGATTAATCATATACACATCCTCACGTGGTCCGATCACTTTGACATTTTGCGATCCAACAGTTTGTCTAACTCGATGGATTTTGCCACCACGCAGAATAAACGGAAGTCGGTGTTATGGAGAGATGTGTATCGACTTCGAACCCCAGTGCAAGAGTGGATATCACGTCCTGGGGACTCCGCTATCTGCGAGTTGTACTGATGCAATTTTGTCCACAGTCATGAACTGTTCTGGAGATACGGTTCAAACTTGGAGGGCTTAAAAGCGGAAAACATCATGCACATAGCAGAGCTTGCGCTTTCTCTCCTGCTCGTCGCGATCATTATAGTGTCGCTGCTGTCCAACGTGGTGGTGCTGATCTGTTTCCTGTACAATGCAGAAATTCGGAAGCAGGTGCCTGGGTTGTTTATACTCAACTTGACCTTCTGCAACCTGCTTTTATCCGCATCCAGCATGCCGCTGACTCTTTTCGGGGTGTTGTGTAATGCGCATCCCGGAGGACACGTTTTCTGTCAGATGATCGGATTTTTGGACACTTTCCTGACCACCAACTCCATGCTGAGTATGGCTGCGCTCAGCATTGACCGGTGGGTTGCTGTGGTGTTCCCTCTGAGTTATCATTCCAAAATCCGTCACCGGGACGCCGTGATCGCTCTGGCTTACACGTGGGTCCACTCGCTGTCATTCTCCATAGTGGCAACATGGCTCTCCTGGGTGGGTTACCATCACCTGTACGCTTCCTGCACTCTATGTAACGGCAGAGCGGGCAACGCCAAGACGCAGTTCGCAATTTACACGCTCGTAATGCATTCGCTCACGTTCCTGTTGGTTTCAGTTGTGCTGTGCGTCACGTATCTTAAAGTGCTCAAAGTGGCGCGCTTTCACTGCAAGCGCATAGACGTGATCACAATGCAAACGCTTGTGCTGCTTGTGGACATTCACCCGAGGTAAGAAAGTGATATGTACGAGTCACTTTGCTTTATCATCCCCGATATGTTTTGATTCCACAAATTATTGTTTTGCTTATTAGTTTTGCACATTTAACACTTAAACGTTGAATCATATAAAGTCAGCGCTGTTGACCGCTAGTTTCAGCACCACATTTCGGTCCACCGGTTTCTACACTTGTTCTGGCAGGAAATTGACAGTCGATTACATAAGACATAGAAAATTATTATGAACAAGATACAAAGACATTCAGATTTTTTGACAACTTTAATAGTAATATGTGACACATTTTTTGCAAACAATTCCTATCACTGCAAGGTATGGGTTTTAATACAAGTTAAGCTCAATCGACTGCACTAGTGGTATAATACCACATGAATAAATAGGAACATTCCACTCGTCTAATCCCTTCTTTTTGTAAAACAAAAAGCAAAAATCGAGATTACATTGAGGCACTTACAATTGACTTGATGGGGCCGATCCATTAATGCTAAAAAAAACACACCATTTCAAAAGTAAAGCCACAAGATGTAAACAATATAAGAGTTTTTACATGGTTTTACCGTGATAAAATCGCGTACTAACCATTTCTGTGTAAATTTATATCAAATTTCATTTATATCAACTTCGTTGCCATGACGACGTAAACTCTTAAACAGCTGTAAAAACGCCAATTTAAACAACTTTACTGCTAAAATAATACACGACCTTTAACAGAAGAATTAAAGTAAAAACATTTTAAGCTTCACAATTTCCCTTTAAACCCTCCAAAAATTGGCCCCATTCACTTTCATTTTAAGTGTCTCACTGCAATGGCGTAGGTTTAGTTTAAAAGTTGGTAGGAACATATTAAAAAGATGATAATATTCAAAATGTTGGTTTTAAGAAAATGCGAGAACATCAGTCTGGTAATATTGGCAAAATAATATATAAATATCATTATTTATAATAATAATATATTATTTCATGATATATGGCCCTCCACATTAAATATTATTCCTGATCTTTGTTTTGTTTTTGAGGTATAAACCGGTTTATATCTGACTAGAGCTGCATATTATGGAGGAAAAATGCCATTAAGTGAAAATTCTGTTGTATTATATGACGACAATATGTGATAAACCTAAGATAAATGTGTCCAAATCAAATTCAGTTGCCACAAATGCTGTTGATTGAGCTTAATTTGCACTGAACCTGGAATATTTCTTTAAAGGGATCATCAAAAAATGAAAACTTAGTCATTGTTTACTCACCCCGGTGTTGTTATAACCTGATATGACTTTCTTTCTTTTTCATAACATAAAGGGAGAAATTGTGAAAACATTGTGCTCAGTATTGTCATACAATTGCGGTTTATAGTGAGCACCTCTTCAAGCTTCTAAAGGACAAAAGTATAATTCAGACACTGCATAAATTATTGTATGTAACTAATGTCTAATTCTGATGGAACACGATACTGTTTGGTTAGAAACACAGCAAAATATAATATACACTGACGGCCAAAAGTTTTGAATAATGTACAGATTTCGCTGTTTCAGAAGGAAATTGGTACTTTAATTCACAGCACCATCACTAATTGAAAAAAGTAATTTTTCATCAAATCTAGACAAGCCCCATTTCCAGCAGTCATTACTCTAACACCTTATCCTGGAATATTCATGCTAAATTGCTAATTTGGCAAACATAGCTGAAAGCTGTTTGGTTTGTTAAATGAAGCTTAACATTGACTTTGTGTTTGTTTTTGAGTTGTCAAAGTATGCAATACACTGGCATGTCTTATGATAAATATTAGGTCAAAAATTGCAAAAAAGAAACAGCTTTCACTAGAAACTCATCAGTCAATCATTGTTTTGAGGAATGACGGCTATACAATGCTTGAAATTGGCAAAAAACTGAAGATTTCATACAAAGGTGTACACTTCAGTCTTAAAGACAAAGGACAACTGGCTCTAACAAGGACAGAAAGAGATGTGTAAGGCCAGAAGTACAACTTAACAAGAGGATAAGTTCATCAGAGTCTCTAGTTTGAGAAATAGATGCCTCACATGACCTCAGCTGACAGCTTCATTGAATTCAACCTGCTCAATACCAGTTTCATGTACAACAGTAAAGAGAAGACTCAAGAGGTGCCGGGGATGGGATGAATTGGGATGAATTGCAAAGAAAAATCCACTTTTGAAACATAAAAACAAGAGAGTGTTAGAGTGGGCAAAGAAACACAGACATTGGACAACAGATAATTGGAAAAGAGTGTTATGAATCTTAACCCCATTGATCTTTTGTTTGGATCAACTAGACTGTAAGGTGTGTGAGAAGTGCCCGACAAGACAGCCACATTTATGGCAAGTGCTACAGGAAGTGTGGGGTGAAATGTCACCTGAGTATCTGGACAAACTTACAGTTAGAATGCCAAGGATCTGTAAAGCTGTCTTTGCAGCACATGGAGGATTTTTTTGATGAGAACTCTTTAAAGTAGTTTAAGAATATTTTTTTTTTTTTATTATTTTTTTTTTCAAAATGTAATAGTAATTTATCATGTTATTAATGTCCTGACTATGCATTGTGATCAGTTGAATGAAACTTAGGTGAATAAAAGTACCAATTTCCTTCCATAAGAGCAAAATCTGTGCATTATTCGAAACTTTTGGCTGCCAGTGTAACCATTAATCTCCTGTGTGCATTCATGAGACAGACTGCATGCAAACCTTTAAGCTCATTCCACGAGAGCAGAGCACTGCAGTCTCTTGCGAGGTGGGGTGTTCAAGCAAGAAAACTATTTTTGTTTCCTCTTCAACAGGACCATCAGCGAACACAGCAAACCAGAGACCAGAATTTACAAAACATGTCTGAAGAGTTTGTAGTTGATAAATAGATTAATTTCTATGCCCAGCCTTATTTGTTTGAACCTCAATCAAATATGAGATGGGGCTGCAGTCACACAGTGTCCAACTCAGACACCTAACGACACACAGTAAAAGTGATATATTCTATGTTTATCACAGTTTTGTACTAAGCAACTGCTATGAGCGACGCAACATTCTGTCCATTACTTGGTTTCTATATTTGGCGTCACGCAGGTAACCACGTCCGCTATGAACTAGAACTGGTCCAAATTGTATTTTTCAACTACAAACTCTTGATACATGTTTGTAAGTTCAGTTCTCTGGTTTGTGTCCAACATGCTTTTTTTTCTTTCTCCCCTTTTTCTCCACAATTCGGAATGCCCAACTCCCAATGCACTCTAAATTCTTGTAGTGGCGTGGTGACTCACCTCAATCCGGGTGGCAGGGGATGAATCTCAGTTGCCTCCGCTTCCGAGACCGTCAATCTGCACATTTTATCACGTGGCTTGTTAATTACCGCAGAGATGTAGCATGTGTGGAAGCTTCACGCTATTCTCTGTGGCATCCACGCACAGCTCACCACGTGTCCCACCAAGAGCGAACCACTTTATTGCGCCCAAGAGGAGGTTACCCCATGTGACTCTATCCTCCCTAGCAACCAGGCCAATTTGGTTGCTTAGGAGACCTGACTGGAGTCACTCAGCACACCCTGGATTCAAACTCTAGACTCCAGTGGTGGACTGTCTTTACTCGCTGAGCTACCCGGGCCCCCCTGTGTGCAGCTATGTTGTATTTTCTGTTGTTAATTTTGCTGGCGGTCCAGTTGAAGTGAAACAAAACCAGTTTTCGCATGAACACCCCACCTCAAGAGTGGCAGTGTAACTACTGTTGCTCTCATGCAAGGACAAGGAGCTCTAAAGCTTGCATGCAGACTCATAAATACGTGAAGGAGATTAATGGTCATTAAACTTAAGTTTCCCTAAATTCTACATTTGATTTCGGTTTGTTTAACACCAAACCATATTGTATTCCTTCAGAACTAGACACGAGTTGCATACAATCATTTATTAGACTTCTGAATTATACTTCAGTGTCCTTTTCAAAGCTTGAAGGGGTGATCACCATAAACTGTCATTGTATGACATCACTTAGTACAAAGTTTTTTTCATAATTTCTCCTTTGTGTTAAGATAAAAGAAAGTAATATGGTGTTATAACAACACAGGGGTGAGTAAACAATGACTGAAATATAATTTTTGGGTGAACTTATCTTTTAATTTAGCTAAATAGAGTAAAAGGCTAAGATTTTTTTATCTTTGTCAGAGTAAAAAACTTCAGCTCATTGACCGATAGTTCTGGGTGACTTTCAACTTGCAAACCCACAATGACAAATTACTATAGTCCTATTCACTATACGTAAATAGCACATCTGGTGTTCAAGCTGGGAACATATAAAAGCACTCCAAACATGCAAAGAGAGAGATCAGGGTAAGGAAAATGACTAGCAGCTGTTGCCTCTTTTGTAAAAAATAGACCCGTTTGACACAACTGACCACCTGCAGGCGTTAGATAGTAAATCTGACATTTCAAGTTGTATGCTGCTCTATTTTGTGATTCGCTGGAACAGCTTGGGCAAACAACTTCACTCTATGGTAACACCTGTCTGTTGAATTATTTTTTTTTTTTTTTCAGAAAAATAATTAAATATTTAAAAGTTTACTTGTCAATTGTGGAGCATGTTTGTCTTGCTTATCTTTAGTTTTCCATATACATTCAAAGATAACATCTGTTTGAAGCTGGAATAGAAATTCTAATGTGCTCAACTATAGTGCACAAGAACATTCACAGTGGGAGTGAGAATAAACTAAAGAAATGGACTAGGCAAATTACTGGTAATGAGGTCATAACTTTTGTGCAGTGTTCGTCAGCGTTGTCTGGAGGAGCAAAAAAGGAGGAGACAGAGAGCCACCCGTAAAATTAGTACCTTCATCGGAACCTTCTTCATCTGTTTCACTCCTTATGTCATCACCAGGTAAACCACCTTTCCTTCTAAATTGTTCTCTCAACCTTTATACAAGAGTCTTTATTTCTAGTTATTTTTTGTTGGCCAGGTTGAAATTCCTGGATATGATGTTATAAAATATGAAGCCTGTAGCTCCTGTTATTTGTCATGTATGTTCACCTGACTCATAATCCAACATGAAGAAGGGCCTCCTGACTAGGCATGTTACGTAACACGAGTAAGCTCTGAGAAGATTTAAGAATGATCCATCTTGTGAATCCATGACATTCTGCATTCATCTCTGCCTAGGATGTACTGTACACTTAAAGGAATATTCTGGGTTCAATACAAGTTAAGCTTAATTGACGACATATGTGGCATAATGTTGATTACTGTAAAGTAACTGTGACTTGCCCCTCCTTTTTTTTAAAAAAAAAAAGCTAAAATCTGGCCATATATTGTGACACGTGCCACTATGGAAGTGAACGGGGCCAATCCGTAAACATTAAAATACTCACTATTTCAAAAGTATAGCCACAAGACATTAACAATATGCATGTTAACATGATTTTAGTGTGATAAAATCGTGAACTAACCTTTTCTGTGTAAAGTTAAACCACTTAAAGCTAAAGCCAACTTTGTTGACATGTCATGTCAAAAAAAACTAAAATGACTGTAAAAACAATGATTTACAACAACTTTATGGCTCAAATAACATTTGAGTTTTAACAGAAGAATTAATGTAAGTGCTTTTATGGAATTATAAGATTCACATTTCTGCCTTTAAACCTTCCAAAATTTGGCCCCATTCACTGCCATTGTAAGTGCCTCACTGGAACCTCGATTTTTGCCTTTTTTTCTTTTCTTTTTTTTTTAAGACAAAGAGAGACGAGTAAAAATACATTTTTGTGGTAATCAACATTATGCCACAAATGCTGTCGATTGAGTTTAATTTATATTGAACCCGGAATTTTCCTTTAAATACACCATTGGTCATGTATATTTCAAGTACCCTTATAGCACTTCACTTGACTGAGAGTAGTTAACAATCAGGTCTATGGACTTTGCACCATGTTTTTCACATGATATGTATGTGTCTTGGCTTTAGGATTGTGGAGCTGTTTGTTACCGAGTCATTTAATCCATATTGGGGTGTGCTCTGTAAGAGCCTGGCATACAGCAAAGCTGCATGTGACCCCTTTGTCTACTCGCTTCTACGCAACCAATACCGGAAAACCTGCAATGACTTAATCAATCGGCTCATGAAGCGCAGTTCCCTGAATGCCTCTGGGCACCAGCAGGAAAATGGAAAGATTGGAAAGCCTGCAGAAATCAGAAAAATTCAAAGGGTCAAGGAAATCAAAAAAGATGGGGAAGTTGACACCAGGCCTACAGACTGAGGACTCCTGTTGCTATAGAGATGATTAATTACAAAGGTAGAGCTGTGACTTTGTAAAGACAGAGAAGTATGTAGGCAATGGAGACAGCGGGTGCAGAGCATTTATTATCTCAAAAATAATTCAAGATTTTACTGCAGCAAAATAGATTTTTTTTTTTTAAGTTTAAAAGATTGTTTCTTTCTTTCTCTCTCTTCCTCTTTCTTTCTTTCTTTCTTTCTTTCTAATGTCAAACAACTGTCAAGCTGCAATCCATGAAAGCTGCTAGTTTGCCAACTTTCAAAGAAATTCAGAAGGACCTGTTAATTATTGTGATCTGATTTGTAATAGTGATAAAGTGCTGTTTAGAATTGAATAGGTAGCTGCTGTGGTATTAATCTATAGAGAACTGGATACTGATACAATGAATGCTTCTATTTAAATTGTATCACAAGGTAAAATGTGAGATAGCAGAAGATAATAATAAAAGATAATAACTCTAATAATTAGAAACATTATTTTGTAGATGATGTTTTTGTGGAAATGGCATGTAGTATTGATTTTTTTGTAGCATGTATTGTGTCTTCAGAATTTAGTTAAAGACCCAAAGCAATGGGTGAATCTGTACTTACAGTGCCTTTATTTATTTAAACAAAACCTGCATAGACTGAATTTTATAGGAAGTTATCTTAAATTATGTTTGCATCAGAGACTTGTTTGTATGTTCAAAGATTAAATAACTTATACAGGGTAATTTATATCTGAATGTCACTCTAGCATATTGAGTATTATAATTGTTTTATTTGTATGTACTGTATGAGTACTGTATGTGTGCGAATTGTTCTCTTGCCATACTTGGGAGCGGGACCATAATTACATGTGTTAATGCATAACAATACACGTTTAAACGTTTGTTATGTGCAAATGTAAAACCTTTGGTAGAAACATGTCTATTTTGTTATACATGAAAATAAAGCAGTTTTACATTTTGCTACGTAAATATCTTTGTGACTTTGATGACAATAAACACAATGGGTTTCAAATGAGATTAGAGGATTGTCATTCTGTTATTTGACAGATCCATGCAGAAAATAATATGGTGTATTTGGTCTTTGACAGTACTTGCCTTCAGAGTTTTCCTCTGTTTTAGAAAAGCAAGAACGAGAAATCTCTTTGCATGGTAAGTGTACCCCCGAAGTAGGAGAAAGAGAAAGAGAGAGAGCTATGGGAACGTGGGAGAGACCATTACTTTCTGAAACAGTTTAAAACAGATTTCATCCTTCCTCTGTTCAGCTGAAATGAAGACAGCTCTGTGCTATGCTTAGGCTCAGAAAGCACACAATAGAGAGAGAGAAAGAGTCAAGAGGCCTCTATATTTGCCGGTTCAGAAGAAAAGGAAACAAGGGAAGATAACAAGCAAAGTAGAGAGTGTGAAGGCAGACATTACAAAGCTTCAGAGCAGCGAGAAATTAGACAACTAAAAAATTCTGCATAATTATTACCACCTCCATCATCACCACCCCCTCTTGCAAAGCAAACATGAACAGAAGAAAATGTCCTCAGAATCCATCAACGACAGCCCCCACAATGATAAAAACTGCACTTACCTGGGTCTTCACCTTCTCTTTTGTGTTTATTAAAATGTTTTGGAAACTTTTCTCTACTGAGTGTCACCCACATATCTCAGTGATGTGATATTCTCTCTTTTGTATTTCATACAGTCAGCTCTTTATATTATGCTTTAAGGGAAACCATTATAAAAAAAATTTGAATATCTGAAAATAATAACTTAGTTTAAGGGATAGTTCACCCCAAAATGAAAATGATCTCATAATTGATTTACCCTCATGCCATCTAAGATGTGTATGACTTTCTTTCTTCTGCATAACATCTTCTGCTTTCTTTCTTTCTTTAGAAGAATCTCAGCTCTGTACATCCATATAATGCAACTGAATGATGATCAGTCCTTTTAAGCTCCAAAAAGCACATAAATGGCAGCATAAACAGACTCCATTGGTTTAATCAATGTTTTCTGAAACAATCCAGATTTTTTTTTTTTGTGAGAACAGATAAAAATGTACTGTAACTTTTTCACTGTACATCTTGACAGCAGTCTCCATGGCAATCATTATTTCAAGCTCAATTACACTTCATGTAGCGCCATCTAGCACTCTGCACATGCGTCAGGCATGTAAGTGTAAGTGTAATCAAGCTTGAAATCATGATCATGCATAGAAAAATACAGAGAAAAAGAACTACATTTTGGTCTGTTCTCACCCAAAACCAACTGGATTGCCTCAGAAGACATTAATTTAACCACTGGAATCGTATGGATTACTTTTATGCCGACTTAACCTCCATTTTAGAGCTTCAAAGGTCTGGTCACCATTCACTTGTATTGAATGGACCTACAGAGCTAAAATATTCTTCTAAAAATCTTCTTTTTTTGTGCTCATCAGAAGAAAGCAAGTCATACACATCTGGGATGGCATGAGGGTGAATAAATGAATTTTTGGGTGAACTATCCATTTAAATTAGATGAAGAAATGTTTTATTATTAAGTATCAAGTGAAGGTTTTTAAAAGTAAGTTATTGTCAGCTGGTCCACAATTCGGAATGCCCAACTCCCAATGCACTCTAAATTCTTGTAGTGGCGTGGTGACTCGCCTCAATCCGGGTGGCAGGGGATGAATCTCAGTTGCCTCCGCTTCCGAGACCGTCGTTCTGCGCATCTTATCACGTGGCTTGTTAATTACCGCAGAGATATAGCACGTGTGGAGGCTTCACGCAATTCTCTGTGGCATCCACGCACAACTCACCACGTGTCCCACCAAGAGCGAACCACGTTCGCGTAAATTGATAGCATTTGCAGAACCACAAAAACTTTTTGACTTGTCCCTCCTTTTTTTTTGGAGGGTTTAAAAGCAGATATTTGATGCTTATAATTTTATAAAAGCACTTTAATTCTTTTTACATTAATTCTTCTGTTAAATGTGTGTATTATTTGAGCTGTAAAGTTGATTAACTTTATTGATTAAATCGTTGTTTTATGGTTTAGGGTTTAAGGCATTATGTCATCATGGCAACGAAGTAGTACAATTGGATATAACTTCATACAGAAAAGGTTAGTGAGTAATTTTATCACAGTTAAATCATGTAAGCATGCATATATTTATGTCTTGTGGCTATACTTTTAAAATAGTATTTCAACATTTACATTCAACTTCCATTGTAAGTGCCTGTAAACCAGATTTTGGCTTTTTTTTTTTTAAGAAAAAAATTTAAATAAATTTAAATAAAAATGTTTTGTGGTAATCAACATTATGCCACAGATGCTGTTGATTTAGTTTACTGTATATTGTACTGAACCCACAATATTCCTTCAATAAGTCCGACTGTTTGTACAGCCTACAGAGTTGAAATGTTTACACTTATTGCACAGCTATTTAAATAAATAAATATATGGTCATGAATTAATAATTTAAGCCAAAATTATTTTAGAAATAAGGATTAATGGGCTGCTGAGTGATGTGTGAGAAATGAAACAAGCACAGCTATAACGAACAACAGTCAATTAGAATTTTGCTGTAATTTCTTGACCCCAGAATATCGTGATAGATTGGTATTGCTAATGGCAGGTTCCCCTTAAAGGAATATTCTGTCATTACAAATTAAGCTCAATCTACACCATTTTTGGCATATTGTTGATTACCCCAAAATAAATACATAAAATAAGAAATAATTAGACAGACTGAATTGGGCCAATTTTTGGAAGGTTTAAAGGCAGAAATGTGAAGCTTACATTTTTATAAAATGACTTACATAAATTCTATTTTTAAAACTTGTGTATTATTTCAGATGTAAAGTTGTTTAAATTGTCATTGACCGGGATTACAGCGTTCGGCAATACGTTACCATAACAACGAAGCTGTAAAGGTCAGTAATAAAGTCAGTAATAGGTTACAAAATATTTTTTTTATTATTTTTTTTTTATTGATACCATTCAACAAATTAAATAAACATAAAAGAAAATGCAGAATCAAATTATATAAAATTAAACCCTTCCCACCCAAGCCTATACAATCTAGAGAATTTCCAATAGAATCCATGTAAAGTCTTAAATTGCATAAGGCACCCCTTTGCACCTCTAGATGTAGACTTGACCTTTTTTTTTTAATCCTAGCCCACACTCTCTCCTCCAGTATCAATTTAAATCTTTCTCCCATAATCTAAGCTCCATCCCCAAGACTCTGAATTAGCAGGGAGTAATACACTGATGCCTCATGACCTTTTCCAAAAGCAGTAATCACCACTCCCAAAGTATCTGCTGCTTTAGGGGGGTGTATGCTACTCCCAAAATAGAACAGTTGTGCAGCTGGTGCAGCTATATATACCTAAAGAACTGAGAACGGGGAATCCCAAAATGTTGAACCATATTTTCAAAAGAGCTCAATACTTCACTCTCATATAGGTCACTGAGTGTATTAACCTCCCTCACAATCCACTCTTCCAACAGATAGGGGACTTGTTAATACATAATTTTGGGTTCAGCAATATGTGAGGCAACATATAAATAAATGTCTGAATTAAACACTCTGGACACTTTTGTCCATACCGAGTGCAAATGTGAGATAATGGGTGTAACTTAACTTCTCCGGTTAGTTTAATAGAAAGGCTTTGTAATGGCAAAATTGGGGAAAGATCTTTCTGTTTAATACAAAACAAGGGAGTGGCTTTTCAGGTGGGAGCGTCCAATGAGCCAAATGTCTGAGACCGAATGCATAATAATAAAACTAATTCTTGGGTTGGCCTGGCCCACCTGAAAACCTTTTTTTTTTTTTTTTTTTTTGACAATCCATGTAATTTACTGAAATGTAATCTGGGACGTAGGGCTTCGCGATACAGCTAAACAATTTATCATGGTATAATGTTTCATATCATTCGTTATCGATAATTATTGATACATTTTAATAATCTTTTTTAAAACACCAGTAGAAACTTAATTAGAAATTTTAACACTGTATTTCTAATTTACCCACTCTATTAATGCAAACCAAAAACATTTTTTGTTTTAACAGTCAAAAACAAAAAATGTAAACAAATATATTCTTTCTTATATCTTAAATGAAGATTAAATACACAAGCGTTAAATAAACTATTGAATTTAAAACTTGAAATAAAATGTTACAAATATCGTTTGGAGGCTTTCTCATTAAGCATTGTTGCTGAGTACCTCTCCATCATGGACTGCTTGTGGGTTTGATGAGGTGAGGTAGATGTAAGTTGAGGCGGACGACATGCTGCATATTCCAAAGGGTGGAAGCGGTTAAAGTGATGAAATAATTAGTTGCTTGTGTTTCCGTACTTGGCCGGGACGGTTTTTTTCCAAAGGTTACACACAACGGTGTTCTGATGTTGGTCAGACGTAAAGAAAGCAAAAAACTGCACACTGTCGAGCTGACATGTATTTTTTGTATTCATAATCTCCTCATCGCCGAACGGCACTCATTTTCGCAACTGAAACCCACAGCAACGCAACGCAACCCAACTTGTTATTGGCTGTTTGCTTGTCACTCGTAGCACGCTCCTTTGATAGGCTGTTTATGATCCAGGGACAGCGTATGCTTGAGGGTTGTTCATGCAACCAAACATCATGTATTTTTACATTTAAATGCATTTAAATGAAACTATCAAGCGTTATATCGAAAAAAAATGTATATCATTACTGATAAAGGTGTACCTTCGGTAAATACCGATACCGTTTTATCACCCATCCCTACTGGGACATTTACCATTCCAAATGAAGGACTTCGCAATGCTATTAAATTGTTTGAAATAAGAGAGGGGGCATCTACAGGGAGAGATTGTAGCAGGTAGATGAATTTTGGAATACAATTAATTTTAATAATATTAACCTTCCCAATCATAAATAAATGTATTGAAGCCTACTTGCCCACATCGCTGGAAAACCTTTTTTATTAAAAGGGTCACTGGAAGGTGGCCAGCTGCAAATCTGTTACTAGGCAGTATGCTGTCAGGGCCAAACCTTCGGATTTAGACCAATTAACCCTGTATCCTCAGAAAAGGAATGAATAATTCTGTGGAGGAAAGGCATAGATCTAGTGGGGTCGAAGACGAATAATAAAATATAATCTGCCTAAAGCAAAAGCTAATGTGCCACACCTCCCTACACCACCCCTGGAAAATCATCCTCCTTTCTCATCATGGCTGCTAATGTTTCCAGGGAATGACAGAACAATATGGGGGAAAGAGGGCAACCCTGCTGGGTGCCCTTGTCCAGAGTAAAATAATCTGAAATGAATCCATTTGTTTCAACCGTGTCTAAAAAGTAACTTAATCTACCCAATAATAGTATTCTCTAACCTGTACATTTCCTTAAAAAGATAATCCCATTCTACCATACTTGATGCATTTTTGGAATCAAGTGAGATAGCAGCGATGGAAGACTGATCGTTCGCCACTGCCCACATGACATTAATGAAACGCCTAATGTGATCAGAAGAGTTACGGCCCAAATAAATCCCATCTGATCTAGATGTATAAGAGATGTAATAACTTTACTTCATTGGTTAGCCAAAAGTTTTGACAATATTTTATCATCTAGCTGGATCAGTGAATTTGATGGTAATTCTTATACTCGCTTGGATCTTTGTCCTTTTTAAGAATCAGACTGATCTGAGCTTGCATCATGGTTGGCAGATGCTTTCCCTTCTTTAATGATTACATATAAACTTCAAGCAAAAATGGAGAGAGATCTGTAGCACAAGATATAAAAAACTCAGCGGCAAAGCCATCTGGCCCTGGAGCCTTGCCTGTAGTCAAGGCCTTAATTAACTTGACAAGCTCCTCCAAGTTTTTCTCAGAATCAAGAGAATTTTTTTGCTCAGCCATCAGTTTAGATAGTTCTAATGGTTTCACAAAGTTCCTAATAACTTCATCGTTAAACGAAGATGTGGAACTATAGAGATCAAGATAGAATTCTTTAAAAGCATTATTAATACCAATGGCTGACATAAATATTTCACCACCAGCAGATTTCACTCAGGGAATGGTAGAAAAAGACTCTCTCTGCTTTATATATCTAGCCAGAAGCCTCCCTGAATTGTCCCCCGACTCAAAGTATGACTGTCTTGCCCTGAATAGGCAAAACTCCACCTTCCGTGACAAAATAGAATTATATCTGTGTTTCAATCAGGTCAATTCCCTGAGGCCATTAGACAACATTCGGTGTATCAGCTCTGCCTCTGCACTTTTAATATTCCCTCCAAATTCCATGAGTTCTTGTGGTTTGGAGTTTTTGGTGAATGAGGCATACTGTATGATCTGACCACTAAGAACCATCTTAAGTGCCACCCAAGCCACGCCCACAGAGGATTCTGAGGACCAGTTGGTCTGCATATAGACATTAATTTCAGTCTTTAGCATTTGTTGGAATTCAGGATTTAGCAAAAGATATACATTAAAGTGCCAACTATATGATTTCTTTTTCTCCGTATGTGGCAACACCTCTAAACACACCAGAGCATGATCTGAGACTAAAATGTTTCCAATTGAGCAATCAACAACAGGTGAAATGATGGACCTAAAATCTATTCTAGAGTAAATCTTATGGACTAAAAACATTTATTGTCCCTACCAGATGGGTTCAAAAGTTAGGTTTGTAAGATCAAAATGTTTACACATCCTGTGAAGCATCAATGTTGTTCTTGGGGGCTTCCACACGCTTGCCATTCACTATTCCACACTATGTCCATCAAAAGATTAAAATCTCCTCCCAATATTATATCATGAGTGATTCCAGCGGCTTGTAACATCCCTTCAAGATCTATAAAAACCCTCTGATCATCAATGTTAGGTGCATAAAACATTTTCCAGAATAAGACTTTGTCCCTGAATTTCAGCTAAAACAATAAAAGAGTGTAAAACACAAAGAAGTGTGTAGATTCATCCATAAAACTGTCCTGAAGGTGTTACTCTACTAAATAAGCTCCAGCTGCAAGGTGGAACCAGCACAAAAAAGTGCACAGATTCTTCAAACAGTCAAGCACATTTTCAGTAAGTCGGTCCACTTGGCTGCAACATGAGTGCAGGCAAATTACTTAATCACTCATGTCTTTGCAAGAAATTCTCCACAAAATGAACTGGAACCCTGTGAGCTAGCTCGATTTCCAGCTTATGGCCTGCTATGTTGAGCAGATTCGGAAGGAGCACATCTAGCAATTCCACCATATCCTGTCCTTCTTTGCCCTCAGGAATTCTGAGAAACTGACTTTATTCTGCTGGCTATGGTTCTCCATGTCCTCCAACACACACACCAATAACAGCAGAGCTGCCATGCAAGGCGCTAGCCTGCCAAGGACACATCAGCATGTGGAGTCATGTCAGCCAGGAATCGAACCAACAACCCTGCAATTAGTGGCCAACCTGCTCTACCACCTGAGCCACAACTGCCCCAATAAAGTTGGTAATCAATATTATGTCACAAATGCTGTCGATTGACCTTAACTTGTTTTGAAACCTGAATATTAATTTAAGTTATTGATAAAGAACAACTAATGATAGACCAATTCAAATCCAATTCAAGTGGAACAAAACAAAATACCTAATTGTCAGTCTTTCAGAACACTGTGAATTAAAAAAAAAAAAACTTTCAACAAGGTCAGTATGGTCTGTTTAATCAAAAAGACACCACTTATTGAATGTTCAACAAATATAAAAAGAGAATGTAAAACATCTCGCCATCTTAAATAAAGATTTCAACTGGTAGACACCCCCATTACCACCTTTAGCTTTAACTTAATAGTGTGTGGGCAACAGCCTTTCATGAAATCTCTGAAGAAGAAATTCTACTCATACAAATACAAGCAAACCCACACTCAAAAATATATACAAACAAGCACAAAGTCATTGAGACCCATTAACATTTAACCTCTTTCATTCACACACGCACATACGCACATACGCACACACACACACACACACACACACACACACACACAAGTCCAAATTCCTATATTGTTATCCACTCTAATACTCACCCACACAAATGCACAGTACAGCCCTACCCAGGGAGACCAATTAAAATATCCAGCAAGTGGATAGACAGAGAGTGGATGAGAAAGAAATATACAGAGAAGATAGAAAAGAGAAGACAGAACTTAACAGTGAGAGCTGTCAGTTTGCTCTCTGATTTCCACTCATAAACTGTACAGCCTTACAGCAGAACAACTCCAGTTTTTACTTGAGAGAGCAGCTTTTCAGAGACATTTCATTCAAAAATATTTTGCACTGTCTGCGACTGTTCAGGATCAGACTAAAATGGTGTGCTTCTCTGCCAACATCACAAAACAAAAATAAATCCTTCAAAATATTGATTTCTTGGGGGTTAACAAGATATTTTAGAGATGATGATATGTACAGGGAATTAATTCAACTCACTGCCTACTCCAAATCCCTTTCTGAATCTTACAGGATTATGCAGTGATGCTCTGCTCTCAGACTACCAATCTTAGATGTAATTTGGTAAAAATGTTTTGGGGAGCTGAAAATGAGATGCCTAACTTGGACAAGCACCTCTGGTAGCCACTTCCTAAATGGCTTTACATCATGTATCAGCAAAATTTAGAGTGGTCAATGCTGAGACAAACTGCTGTTTACTGGTGTAAAGTATAGACAAAAGATTATACACGTTACCAGGATTTTAGTGTGATAAAAATGCAACAAAATCACAAAATTTTACATTTTAAAAAAGTTTGTCAAAAATTGTATTAGGCTACACTAAAATCATGTTAGCACATATACCAATGTTTATGTTTTGTGGCTATACTTCTGATGCAGTGCTCCATTCACTTATATTGTAAAAACCTCGCTGTAACTACTGTATGTTTTTTAAAGGTGGGACAAGTCAAAATCAACATTATGACAAAAATGCTGTTAACAAGCTTAACTTTTTTGAACCTTGTCAATTTTTTAAGGTTAGGTACACGCCACTGTCATTGCATTGAAAAGACAATCTTTTATATATTTTAATAATTAAAACATCTCTTGTGTGCAGCATAAAAAAGAAAGTCATATGGGTTTGGAACAACATTTTCATTATTGGGTGAGCTATTTCTTTAACCAAGGGAATCCAACTTCAATCTACATCTCGAATGCACCCAGTTTTCATTCCACTAATTTCTTTCTGTTTCCCTATAAAACTGTCATTTAGATTAATGTCTGCTACACAGATAATCAAACAGTTCTTTATAGTGAATTCTCTCACTCCAAGGGCAGCACAGCCTTTAGATGAACAGAGAAAAAAAAGACTGAGAATACCAAATCTTCACAGAAAAAAAAAAAAAGGATTTTGTGGACACTGCAAAAATAATTGCAGTGTCAATCAAAACAATATCATTATTATCTATCAAAATTGAATTTTGCAAGTAATTACAGTCATTCTACAGTCAAGTTACAAATCATTCTACACATTTCAAGCACAAGTATGGAAACTGTCAACAACTGATGAGGTAGCGGTTTTTAGTTTTGTTCAAAACACCTTTGACTTTATTTCTTCCATAGAACACAAAAGAAAATGTTTGGCAGAACGTTAACTTCAGTCACCATTCACTTTCACTGCAATTCATGTTTTTTCCATAAAATGAAAGTAAATAGTGACAAACATTCTGCCTGAAGTCATACAGGTTTATATTAGGGATAGAACCATATATTAACCATTGATAACAAACTAAATTTCATGGACCACCTCTCAAAGACCGCAAGATCATGTAGATTTACACTCTACAACATCAGGAAGACAAGACCATTCCTATCTGAACATGCCACACAACTGCTTGTTCAGTCACTTGTCATAACTAGACTGGACTACTGTAACGCTCTCATTGCAGGCCTCCCTGCATGCGCAATTAGACCTCTGCAAATTATCCAGAATGCAGCAGCACATCCGGTCTTTAATGAACCAAAGAGAGCACATGTTACACCACTCTTTGTATCTCTCCACTGGCTAACGGTTGATGCACGTATCAAATTCAAGGCTCTGATGCTGGCATACAGAACAGTCACTGGGTCTGCTCCAACATACCTCAAATAATTTCTGCAGAGCTACACGCCCACTTTGAGCCTACGTTCGGCTAAGGAACGTCACCTTGTTGTACCAACACAAAGAGGCACCAAAGTCCACTTTCTTGGACTTTTAGCTTCATCAAACCACGTTTGTGGAATGACCTTCCCAACTCCATCTGTGAAGCAGACTCACTCTCTGTCTTCAAAAAACTACTTAAACCGCATCTTTTCCAAGAGCATTTAACTAGTCACTAAAAATAAAAAAAATTAAAATTGCACTTGTATATGTTTTGAATACTATTCTGATGCTAGTGAAACTTTGTAATATGGCACTTTTGTACCACTGTCTCTTTAAGATGATTCGCTTATGTTTTCTTATAAATGCAAATGTAAATGTAAATATATTGCTTTTACCGATTAATCTGTGCCATTGCTTTTTGAAACTATCGGTATCTGCAAAAAGATCGTTATCTTTACTATGCTGGTATATGCCCCAATCTAAGGGGGAGAGATAGAAACTACATCCTGTATATGTCGCTTTTCAAGTAAGTTTATCTTTTTTTAAGGGTTTTTATATATTTTTACATGGAAAACAAGATAAAACACTATTTTTTGCCGTTAATATTTTACTGAATTAAATAATTATTAGATAATTAAATAGTTAATTAAATAAATAATTCAGTGAATGTCATTTTTTCCTCTTTATTGTTAGTAAACATGTAATATTCAAAGCACAATTTGAATTGTCAGTTAAGAGCTTATGATTTATTGTTGCAATAATGGCCAGAATAGTTGAATAATCATTCAAACAATCGCGTAGTCGATTATCTAAATAATCGTTAGTAGCAGCCCTAGTCAAGTCAAGTCAATTTTATTTGTATAGCGCCTTTCACAACACACATCGTTTCAAAGCAGCTTTACAGAAGTTCAGCATTAACAGACGATAAAAATGTAATGTCTAAAAAGTCGCTAAATCATCATCATTGTGCAGGGCTCCAAACTGTGACTAAAAAATGGTCGCATTTGCGACCAAATAAATTTATTTGCGAGTGTAATTTCTGTCAAGGTCGCCATTGGCGACAGTAAAAATTTACTCCCTTTGATTTTAAAATTTGCATTACATTTCCCGAAAAACATTACAAAAGTTTATATCAAAGAAATAGTGGGGAAAATGGAGTTCATTGCAGGAACTAACCATTTCAAAAAAGAGACTGTGAGAAAACACGGTGACAGTAACAAGCATAAAAAATGCACGTGATCACATAATTGCGAAGAATGCTCCACAGACTACACTGTTAGCACGTGCAGTTTTTCTTGCATGCGAGCTGCGGGACGAAAAGGAATGGAAGGAGTTAAAAATGAAAATATTTGGCGCCTGTTTTTCCCCCTATAGGAGCCAGTGGCTCCTTAATTGATTTTTTGTTTGGAGCCCTGTTGTGGAATTAGATAAGATATGATTCTTTATCGTGTTTAAAAATAATTAAATAATAATTGTATTAATAACCCCAGTGAGCAAGCCGAAGGCGACTGTGGCAAGGAACACAAAACTCCAAAAGATGATGAAAAATAACCTTGGGAGAAACCAGACTCACTGTGGGGGGCCAGTTCCCCTCTGGCTAACATCATGAATAATGTAAATAAGAATTATTTATAGTTAAAAAACATGATTTAAAAAATTATTAAACTTATTAAGTATTAAGGGTCAGTATTTAGACAGTGATTGTGTTTGAACTGCAAGATTAGTGACCAGTGTCTTTGAAGTCCATCCTTGATTAAATTCCAGAAGTTCACTTAGATGCAATTGTCCTTGTTTGGCTGATGAAGGCTTTTGTTGGCAATAGTTAGTCTATGTATCCCATTTCAAGATCGTAGTCCATGGTGATGGGGCATCTGAAGTCTCCGTGAGAGGCTGGATACAAACTGGAGCTGACGAACGCTATTTACCTCGGGACTGGCGTCCCGAGATAACAGCAGAAAAGCAGATGGGAAATAATTAGCATAGCTGTTGTTCATAATATTAATGCATTATAACTGATTCAGCAGTAGTATAAAAAGTAAGCATTATGTGAATGCTTGGTTAAAAGCATTTTAGTGTCCACCCACAATTCATAACACAAAAAACCACTGAAGCCTCTCAATAATGAGTTTTGATTTGCCAAGGTAATGCAAGAACGCACATAAGTACAGTGTGTCCAAACGGATATTGGATATGCATTGGCCAAGTGCTCGAGTGTGTGTTTGCGAACAGCAAATGCACAAAGTTGTTTACCGTGTTTCTGGCCTTTATATGACTAAATCAACTTGACTAAATTAGGTAACACCAACTAAATTAAATTGTATTTATCATGTCAGGTCAAAAAGCCTCTTAAAGGATAGTTCACCCAAAAATTAAGAACATTTTAGAAGAAAATCTCAGCTCTGTAGGTACATAGAATATGCAAGTGAAAGGTGGCAAGAACTTTCAAACTCCAAAAATCACATAAAGGCAACATAAGTAATCAATACGAATATTTCAGTTTCCAGTTGTTTAATATATATCTTCTGATGCAAAGCAATCGCTTTGTGTGAGAAACAGATCAATAATTAAATCATATTTAACAATAAATATCCACTTTCACTTTTAGAATTTGAAAGTTGATATTTATAGTAAAAAATGACTTTTAAAATGTTTCTCACCCACATTCATTCACATTCAACCACTGGATTCATGTGGATTACTTTTATGCTGTCTATTTATGGAGCTTGAAAAGTCTAGCCACCATTCACTTGCACTGTATGGGATGGTATAAGGGTGAGTAAATGATGAGAGAGAATATTCTTTTTTAAATAAATTAAATAAAATTTTCTGTAAGAATTAAGAAAATGTACCTCCTTCCAGTATTACTTTCTGGAGTTGCAAGTGGTGTCATATCATCATAAATTGAGCGCACACAAACACAGCCCCTACGCACAAACTTGATAGGTTGTTCAAAAGATATCCCCAGCTTCCTATCAATTAGTGTTCATTGTTTCCATAGCAACCCAAAAGTCCAGTGGGAAGGAGCCAAAACTTGGACAATAATTGTGCTTCTTCCTTCCTCCCCTGAACATTCCCCTTAGCATTATGCACTACAAACTCTGCTGATTAAATCCAGCACATTTGTACAAGGAGTGGTTAGAAATAACTTAGATTCCCCTTCTGTCACTCTCTCGACATTGTGTCGAAGGAAGTGATACAAGGGGTCTTCTCGGACGTTCTTCTCTTATCATTCCTCTGAACCTGAGAAAAGGCCAATGTCAAGTTGGCAGACAGAATTTGAATGCCCCGCCCCAGATATACGGGTATAAAGGTAAACGGGGCAGCTAATGCCAGTCACAATTTTTCTTCTGAGCCGAATGGTTGTGCAGCAAGCAGCTGAATCTCACTACTGTTCCACTCACCTCTACCAGCAAGAAGCGTGGCTGTTGGATCCGCACAGCACATTTCCAGCTGGCGTTTCTCTCTCTGCACACTGTGCAGTTCACGCCGCTCACAGCCATGCCCCCCCCCCCCCCCCCGTTACCATTCATCCCGGAAGTGCATAATGATCTGACGCGGTCATGGAGTGCAACTTTCACTGCCTGTAACCGACCCGCTCGCACATCTGCTCTCACTACTCTGGACGGCGGGGCGTCCCATGGATACACGGAAGTCCCCCAGGTGGATAGGGTGGTAGCGATCCATCTGTGCCCAGAGAACGCCGCCACCTGGCAGGACCACCCGGTACTCCCCTCCAAAGCCTGTAGGATGACGTCATCTCTGACCTCCAAAGACTATAGCGCCACCAGACAGGCCGCCTCCGCCCTGCATGCCATGGCTCTCCTGCAGGTCCATCAAGCCAAGGCACTTTAAGATCTGCACCCGGGTAGTCCCGATCCCGACGTGCTGCAGGAACTGCACTCTGCCACTGACCTTGCTCTCAGAGCCACGCAGGTCACAGCGCAGGCACTCGGGCGGGCGATGGCCACCCTTGTGGTCCAGGAACGCCACCTCTGGCTGAACATGGTTGAGATGCACGACGTTGACAAGGCAAAGTTTCTCAACGCCCCCGTCTCCCAGCTTGGCCTCTTCGCCGACACCGTCGACCACTTCGCCCAGCAGTTTTAGGCGGTGAAGAAGCAGATGGAGGCAATATCGCACATCATGCTGTGGTGCCACCCATCCAACACCGAGGGCGTCCCCCTGCGTCCAAACAATGACAGGCAGCTCCTCAACCTGGGCCCAGCTCTCAGCCCCAGCGTCGAGCACCTCGCAGGTGGCGTACGCCCCCCGTCTCCAGGACCCCTTCCTGGACCAGAAAAGCTCCGAAGCACTCCTGAGACGGGCAATCCTTATTCTATTTATAGAATCTATATTTTCCTTTTGTTCATTTGCTCAAATACTCAAGAAAAGAGTGATTCCCCCACTCCCTGGTTCATTCAGCTGGTGTGCGCCATTCTCACGGCACCCCGTCCCTACAACTCTCCAGTCCCGGTTCCCCAGACGCAGCTCCCTCGCCTCCGGCCCCGCGACTGTCCAACCCCGGCAGGCCAACGCTGACGAGTTCTGAAGACGCCTTCTCAGGACCTCTTCCATGTCTCTAACCATGTGGAGCAAGGTAAGTGCTTTGAGACTTTTCTCAGCACTCCAGCCTCGGGACGCTCTTTAGCCTCCCGATACATTATTACCTGCTCTCCCCCACCGCGAAGCCCCGCCTCGTAAGTCAAATGTGATCGTCCCGTTAGTCCCCCTCACACGGAGTTTGGGTGCATGGTTATCACTTCCCAATCCATCACGCTGGTTGACCAGGACAATCCGATTTGGCTACGCGATTCAGTTCGCCCGTTTGTTTGGCTCCCGCCTCGTTTCAGCAGAATTCGCTCCACTCTAGTACGCGGCCAACAAGCCAGTGCCTTGCGAGCAGATATTTCCACCCTGCTCCTAAAGGACGTGATAGAGCCCGTCCCTCCAGCCGAGATGAAGAAGGGTTTCTACAGCCCTTACTTCATCGTACCCAAAAAAGTGGCAGGTTGCAACCAATCTTGGACTTGCGAGTTCTCAACCGGGCTTTGCACAAACTCCCGTTCAAAATGCTCATGCAGAAACAGATTCTCACCTGCGTTCGGCAGCTAGATTGGTTCACGGCGGTAGAGCTGAAGGACGCGTACTTCCGCAACTCCATTTTGCCGCGTCACCGACCCTTCTTGCGGTTCGCGTTCGACGGCCAGGCGTATCAGTACAAGGTCCTCTCCTTCGTTCTGTCCCTGTCCGCTCGCATCTTCACAAAGGTCGCGGAGGCCGCTCTTGCCCCCTAAGGGAAGTGGGCATCCGCATACTCAATTACCCCGACGACTGGCTCATCCTGGCCCACTCTTGAGAATTACTATGCACTCACAGGGACCAGGTGCTCAGGCACCTCAAACTTTTAGGGCTTCAGGTCAACTGGGAAAAGAGCAAGCTCGCCCCGGTTCAGAGCATCTCTTTTCTCAGCATGGAGTTAGACTTAGTCTCGATGACAGCACGACTCACCAACGAGCGTGACCAGTCAGTGCTTGGGTGCCTTGCTCACTTCGAGCCTGAAACAGCGGTTCCTCTAAAAAAATTTCAGAGGCTCCTGGGACATATGGCATCCTCAGCCGCGGTCGCGCCGCTCAGGTTGGTGCATATGAGACCACTACAGCACTGGCTACAGACTCGAGTCCCGAGATGGGCATGGCGCCACGGCACACATCACCCCCGCCTGCCATCAGTTTTTCAACCCTTGGACAGACCTCTGCATTCTGTGGGCCAGAATCACCAGGTGTCCAGACATGTTGTGGTAACCACAGATGCCTCTCGACAGGGTTGGGGCACCGTGTGCAATGGGCACGCTGACACGATCAATCAAGTCAGAGCTCCCTCAACCAGGCAACTTTACGCCCTGAAGTGGCGCTTGTTTACGAACTGGTGTTCTTTCAGAGCCGAAGACCCACAGAGATGCGCAGTTCGGTCAGTGCTTCTATTCCTGCAGGAGAGACTTGACTGGAGGCTGTACCCCTCCACCTTGAAGGTGTATGTAGCTGCTATTGCAGCCCACCCCGAGTCCCTTGGTAAGCACAACTTGATTATCAGGTTCCTGAAAGGTGACTGAATCCTCCCCGGCCTAGCCTGTTTCCCTCTTGGGATCTCTCAGTTGTCCTCTCTGGCCTCCTGATTACGTTAGCCACAATCAAGAAGGTTGGAGACCTGCAAGCGCTCTCTGTCAGTGACACGTGCCCAAGTTTCCTACGACCCCTTTCAGGGACCAGGTCCTGAACCTGCAAGCGCTGCCTCGGGAGGAGGCAGACTGAGCCCTTTCTTTGCTGTGTCCGGTGCGTGCTTTGCGTACCTATGCATACCTATGTGGACAGCACGCAGAGCTTTAGATGTTCTGAGCAGCTCTTTGTTTGCTTTGGCGGATGGCGGAAAGGGAATGCCGTCTCCAAACAGAGGCTAGCCCACTGGGTCGTTGATACTATTGCCTTAGCCTATCACACCCAGGGCATGCCCGCCCCCCTGCAGGTCCGAGCACACTCTATTGAAGTGTGGCGTCCTCGTGGGCACTGAGCCACGGCACCTCCCTAGCAGACATCTGCAGAGCAGTGGGCTGGGAAACACCCAATACCTTTGCCAGATTTTACAATCTAAGGGTTGAGTTGGTCTTGTCCCGTGTTTTGTCAGGTCCGAGCCGGTGGAACTCGGTAAAGTGGCACAACCGACCGGGTGTTCCACTTGCACCTTGCGCCCTTCACCAAAGTGATCCAGTGTGTCTTATGTTCCAGGTCAGCCACTGAGTGTTTTTCCTCCCTAGCCTTCTGGCCCGCAAATTCAGCAGAGCAACTCGCGGCTAGATCCAGTACGAGTCTCAGGGCTCAGTACTGGGGTCGGGCTCCATGGGCACAGTTCCCTCTTCAGGCTAACTCCCTGTGATGAATTTTCTGCGGTATGGTCCTCCTCTTGGCGGACCCGCATTTCCCTCAGGCAGCCCCGCTGCCTCGGCCCTGTGTCTGTAGAGTCCCCCCTTCGTTAGGCTGGATCTACCACCGCGCCGTATCCCACGTCCGGCTTCACAAACCTCATGGTGTATTTTCCACACACTACCTCCCCCTGGACTGGGCAGGGTGTGGCCTCTGCAGGGTCTTCCCCTCCTGAAAGGATAGTAAGTTTGTAAAACTTTGCCTCCGGTCCTGCCTCAGCGCCCAGCACTGACGAGTTCTGAAGACGCCTCCTTAGGCCTCTTCCTCAGTCTCTAAGTCGCCCCCGGCCGGGTGCGTGGAACAGGGTTAATGATTCAAGTCTTCTCTCAGCACCGCTAGCCTCGGGACACCTGCTCCGCCCGACAGGCTCTCCTGCTCCCCCCGGGGAAAGTCCGCCTTCCCCAACTTAGGTTGGGCCTATGTTATAGACATAGTGAGAGAGAAGGCCGCGGCTGCTGGGTTTGCTCCCATGCTAGCATGTAACACCTTTTTCTCCCTCAGGGGTGAGAGAAAACTTAAGGTGGGTATGCTAATACTCTTTGAGGGGGCGTTGAGGAGGGCTACGTGCACTCGGTACAGGTGCCTCTAACACGCAATAGCTGCTTTGCTCCTGTTCCGACAGTCATGTAACACGGTCAGCGCATGGCGTTTTTATATGGCCCCTTGCGTCACTTCCTTCGACACAACGTTGAGAGAGTGACAGAAGGGGAACATCTTGGTTACTATTGTAACCTCCGTTCCCCGAGGGAGGGAACGAGACGTTGTGTCCCTCCTGCCATGGCACTAGACCTAGCACTGTAAATGGCCATGCTTTATCCTTTTGGCTCCTCAGTGCAAAATCCTGACTGGCATTCGCTTCCCTTTATATCCGTATGTCTGGGGTGGGGCATGCAAATTCTGTCTGCCAACTTGACATTGGCCTTTTCTCAGGTTCAGAGGTACGATTCGGTGTTCGAGAAGACCCCTTGTGTCACTACCTTCGACACAATGTCTCGTTCCCTCCCTCGGGAACAGAGGTTACAATAGTAACCAAGACGACTTCCCACAGAGTCGTCACAACTCTGTTGTAACACACCTGCAATTTTCTGGTGAACCCAAAGAGCTTGATTAGCTGATTCAGCTGTGTTTGGTTTGAGAAGGACCTAAGCTCTGTTAGAAGGAAGATCTCCAGGGGTTGGATTGAGCCTTATAATAGTGGCTTGCTAATAAGCATCTGAAAGATCTAATCCACAACAGTATTTAGTGCATACTAGTGAGGGAATGTTCACAGTAGGAAGGGACTGAGGGATACATTTATAATACAGGAAACTGAGGGAATAATGGGAACTAACTTATACGTAGTATAAAGAATGATACGCTATACATTTTACATTTCCACAAGGTCATTCACATAATTTTGATTTAATGTTTGCCTATATTGATTCACAGTTATTTAACAGTTACAGTTAATAAACTGTCAATAATGTAATTCTGTGTACTGTAAGTGTCTAAGACAAGATACAAAAGAGACAAGAAAAACTTTGAAGCTCAAACACAAATACCAGCTCTGTGAATGAACAGGCTATACTCTGTTCCTTCATTGGAGTCAAACTACATCAATGAACACATCTGATGCATTTTTAATCATCCATTCAAATGAGTAGTCACAAAAACATCTGTTATTCCATTCATCAGTTTGCATCTAATTAACACAGGGACAGACTAGTATTATAATTAACACACCAAATCTTCAGAGTCTGTCAAGTGAATGAAATCTTAATCAGACCAGAAATAGAGGGAAGTAGTGAGGAGTTTATAAACCTCATTATTACAACAGCTGGGTGAAATACATATTCATGCAGAGAGGTTCCATGACAATTCTGTTTGCATAATTTTATTTGATTGACCTGTTTGATAAGAGTTAAGAAAATAGAGTCAAAACGTACAATATAATAGCGGCAAGGGACCCATCCTAGAGCCTGGAAGATACTGTAACTTGACGGAAGCATCAAAATGCACACAACACCCTCCAAAAACACTGTTTTTTTTTTGTTTTTGTTTTTTCAACTTGTAGACTGGAACACATTAAACCTGTTATCATTATCTGGAGAGACAGAGAGGGCTGCAGTCACACAAACAAACATACTGTACACAACACCATTATTACCCTGTCATTTGTGTGGGAGGTGAACATTTACAGTATATGATGAAGTTTAAGCAGTCGGTTAAGGCCGGGTCACTCCTGCACACTTCAGATTCCTATGACTGTCTGACAGGGTCAAGTCTGTGGTCATCACCAAGGAGACAGTCTCTGTTTTTTGTTCATTCTGTTTTCACCATGGTTGGGTTGATGAATTCAGAGTGTAAATCCCATAAGACCCTGCAAGAATTATTTCACATGTCTTTAAATGTAATTCTAACTTTTGGTCAAATTCTGAAAATATCTCCTCAATGTCCAAAGTGGAACAGACTGATCCACACAACACTACTCCAGCCAATCAGCAACAGGGGTGGTTCTTGCGTGTGCACAAGATGTGGGGTGGGTGCAGAGTGAGAGAAAAATGTATTAGAAAAACTGTGCGCAAGTGGACCTAGGAGAAATTGTGCTGTATTTAAGGCATAGGGATGCTGTAACAGGTCACCATTTAAACGTTTTTAATAAACCCTCTGATTTCACTAGTATATTTCAATGGTCCTGCAGATATAAAAATGGATTTTTAAAAGTAATAATATTAAATATATGGTTTTGCAGCATGGTATAAGCTAGAGAATCAACATTTATGATAGCACTGTTTTCAGATTTTTGCTGCTGATTTGAAATATTTTATTTATATGTTATGTGGAATACATGCTGAATATACTTCACCTTCTTTCTTTCTCAAGAAAAAATATAGGCAACAAGCCTTTTGACAAACTCATGTGAATTTGTAAGTATAGTGTGAGATGGCAAATTTGTAAGACTTATGACTTATAAACCAACCAAATTAAACACACTTTTCTTGTTTCCTTCAAAACCCTCATATTTCCTTTCTTCTGTCATACTTTTTGTATTACGTAATATAAAATTATCTTTAGGTTTATGGTTTGGGAAAGGGATTAGACTATTATGGTTAGGTTTAGGAAAATCGAAGTAACATCTTTTGTTGTTTTATTTTTCTTTTGGCAGTAGAACTCTGTGACAGGGCAGAGGGTGGGGCCGGGTCGTGATTATACACACCCGGCAAATTGAGCCTCGAGAGGGATAAAGGCTGATTGCGGACGGTGGTGCGGGAGAGAGAGATTGTTAATGGACATGTCCGTCGTGTGTGTGTGTGTGTGTGTGTGTGTGTGTGTGTGTGTGTGTGTGTGTGAGTGTGAGTGTGTTTGTGTGTGTGTGAAATATTATTTGTATCGTCAAGCCAGTTCTCGCCTCCTCCTTTCCATTGAACTGCGTTACAAACTCATATGTTTTTAGATGAGCCACCTCGTACAATTTCTTATGATTTCACTATCTTGAACTGTTATTATTACAACTTGTCATGTATTAAGTTGGAAAAGATGTTTAAATAATCAAGTTGTGGTTATAACATTTATGCCATCAATATGCCAAAAAAAGGTCTTTAGAATCCTTAAATCAGATAGATAAGTGAAGAAAGCATATTATGAGGTCTGAATATCCTGTCCTAAAACAATGTTTCAGATGTATAGATCTTACCATGAACCGAGTTCTATTGACTTTTCTCTCCAATGTCTCTTGATCGATGTCCAAATGTTATTAAAAAAAACAAGAACACTTTGTTCTAACTCTGCCGATGTACTACAGACAGCAGTGTCGAATTGCTGAGGCTAATGACAGCAATCAGTGAAATCAATCAGTTTAAATAATCTATATATGTTATTTGATCTAACATATATAAAAAAATATGAGATATTTTGTTCTTAGTATAAAAGACAAAAAACAAGAGATGGAAAGCGGAGAGGAGATATAAAGAGCCAATTTGAAAAAAATATATATTATTTGAAGATTTTACAGGAAAGACAAAGAGAAAGTTCAAAAGAAGAGAGGGGGGAAATGGGGAGGAAAAGATGAAGGAGAGGGAGAGAGAATTCAGAGAGTGTTGCTAAATTCAATGCTGTTAAAGTTAGTGGACAATTGACTCCTGCAAGATTGTTAATTACTGTATTTAAACCTCTGTGTGTTTGTGTGGGCATGTGAAAGTGTAGGCAGATATGTGTGGGCGCCTAAGTTAATCAACATTTTAATTTTTTAATCAAACAGGGAATTTAAAGTCCCGATTTGCAAATAATTGCATCTGCAGCAGCATGTTAGCAATGACGTTTCAACCGCTGACACACACACTAGCTGATTTTCATGACAGTAGCAGACTCCATTAGATCTAAACCTGTATGTACTCAATGGTGTGGCTGGCTTGCTGACATATTCATCACACAGAGCATGGAGTATTTTCTTGTTTTTGAAGGTAGCCCTCATCAGAAGGTTTCATCCAAGATATGACCAGCCGCTGGTGACTCAAAGGATATTGTGATTATCAAGGTCTAACAAGCTCAAACATGACAAATCGACTGTGTCATATGCAGTTGGTATTCAGAAAAGGATTTTGTCAAGACAGTGCCTCTGGGAAGTAGCTTTGAATTCTGCATAGCATTGTATACAGTTTGCATAATAAATCCTTTTGCAGTGATACATACTAGATTTATTATTGGGCTTTTGACAGGAAAATGTTTTCACTGCAAAGTCTCTTTTTTGGGAAGTCGGCTTATTGTTTCAGAGAATTTCAGTACCCTAGAATCGGCAACATTATGCCAACTCACTGGCAAGCGACATCTCCTATCATACATTTTTGCATGGGATCCAGCATGTTTACCTTCCCTTGTGGCATGGCTGGAAACATGTTGCATCAGCGTGGAAGTGCAACCAGGGAGTAATCTCGTCATCAGTAGCTAGCATAATCAGTAAAGAGCACAATTTTGATATTTAATTTTTACCTCTTACATTACATTTTTACTCCACTGATTAGGTTAGGTTTAGGGTTTGGGGGTACAGTTTATAAAATATGTATTCTTCTTTACTTTATAACAGCCAAAACAGCTGAAAACAATTCAACTCACTTTTGGCACCCCTACGTTGACATTACATGCAGAAAATGCAGCTCACAACAAATTTCACATAACATATAAATAACATATTTCAAATCAGCAGCAAAAATCTGAAAACAATACTATCATAACTTTTGCTTATACCATGCTGCAAAACCATATATTTAATATTAGTACTTTTAAAAATCTGTTTGTGACTCTGCAGGGCCATTGAAATATACTAGTGAAATCAGAGCGTTGAATAAAAACGTTGAAAAACTTTGAATGGTTACCTGTTACATTATCTAAAATATAAAATGTATCTAATACAAATATATCCATTTTTATACCATAATTCTAAAATTATGTTTGCGCAGACCCAGTTACCTGATCGTACCATTTTGACATTGATCTTAGTCAAATCTATATGTCGGATTTGCATAAATGGTCTGAATCACTCTCTTTCATGGCAAGTTTAAATTTATGACCCTTGAATGTCAGAGACGAAGAGAGAAGCAAGGAATTATCCAACCACCTCCTAAAATCAATTAACCTTATTCACTCATCCTCCCCAGATGCATTATTCATCTTTCCCAGATTAACGCTTGATCATCAATTAGAGGCACACCACTGTGGCTTCTCGTGGGTGTCAAGGCATTGACTGTGCAGGGCTAGAAATTTGTAGGAACCGTTGTTCTGGTGCTCATTTTGCTACCTGAATAACAGATTTATATTCATTCTTATACCCCTATGGTACAACAGGAGTTGGTTTGATGGGTTTGTGACCTTCACCATGAAAATGATCTAGACAGCTCAGATCTGATAAAGCAAGAATGCAGAGCTAGTGATCCAGCTCATTATTCAAATAGTAAGTGTGATGTTGTAGGTGCAGATTTATCTTAAACTGGTTGTTTTTTGTTATTCAATTTTGTTTGAAGACTAGAAAGGTTTGTTTGTGGAAATTAAGGAGTTCTATAATACTTGGAGAAAGCTAACTGTTAGCATTCCCATTCATCTCAAAGGCAGCTGCTTGAATGGCCAGGGACCCCCTTGGATGTATGCAATTTATAATCTGTCATCTGTGCTCATGTGCACTCAGTTCCACATCCAGGTGTTTTAGCCAATCACCTGAGCCTTTCAATGCCATGTGACAAATCAGAGTAAAGGAGTCCCAAGCACTTCACTTTTAATGCTTTGAAAAACCCCATGTATACAGTATATGTATAAACCTACAGTATATGCTAGAGTACTTTCAAAATTTGCCATCTCACTCTTACGGCTAAAAATACTCAGGAAATTCATAATGTCACTAAGCTGCTGAGAAATTGTCTTGATGATGCTTTCGTAAGGCACTTTAAAAGGAGAACAATCCATGCTGTAGAATGAATTTCCTGTAAGAATATCTTAAAAAGTGAGCTCCGAATGACCATTATCTTTTTTAAGCCCTTTGAAGATCTCACATTGGAGGGTAATTGGAATAGGGCATAGAGACGATCACTTCTGAGTGGAACGCTGATGTTGCATGCAAAGAAAGTGGTGAGTTTCTTCATATTTTATAATGCTGGCATCTGAGGTTACTTGAGATGTACTGCACAAATAAGTGTTCTTTTCTCTTATATTTAGTTTATTGATTTTAAATGTTGATATATTGTGATTTTGTTACTCGCTTATTTCTCATTTATCTGCATTTGTTTTGATTGACTTTTAAAAAATTTAATATGGAGCTACTCTGTATAAGGTCTATTGAGTCCTTGAGGAAGGAGATCCAGGAAGTATGTTCCCTTATAGGTGTACTTTGGATAAAACAGTCTGCAAAATGAAAGTAACAAAGCACAGATCTAGAAAAGACAAGTCCTCTGCCACAAGAATAAGATTCTTCAATATGAAACATGCATTGATTAAATCGTTATGCTGTATCAATCATATGCGATCCCAGAACAAACGACAAACTCACCAATGTCATGTTTAGAAATTTTTGTTAATTAAGGAGGACAGAACAAGATGTCCTTTCCTGCATTTCCTTCATCCAAGGCTTTTTTCGATGCCAACGCTTGGCCTTGGGAAGAATAAAAGCCAGCCTCTCTACTGTATGACTCAGAAGTATTTCTCAGAACTGAAAACATGGCAGTAAACTGAATAATGATCAATTAGACAAGTACTTGTAAACATAAACAACGGAAAAAAACAGAGCGAATGAACAACGGATAGGCCATTTTAAAGTTTAAAGATCTCTCAATGGTTTTCAGGTTGTAAGCAAAAATGTATGGTTGTATGATTTTAGTAAATACTGTATATGATTTCACAGAAAATAAAGGTAAATCAGTGTTAATGTACAATGTTGTTTCTCTGTTATGACTCTACCAGTCACCCAGTTCAGTCAATATGTTATCTGCTGTTAAGAGTTGGTGCGAAGAGAGAAATAACAAAGTGAGGTTGGTGTAGTTAAAGGGGGTCATACAGACAGTTGCTATGGTAACACAACATTTAAAGGAATATTTTGGGTCCAGTAGTCAAGCTTAATTGACAGTGTTTGTGGCATAATGTTGACTTTGCTTTAAAAAAAAGAGTGAATGGGGCCCATTTTTGGAGTGTTAAAAGGCAAAAATGTGAAGTTTATAATTTTATAAAACCACTTACATTAATTCTTCTGTTAAAACTTGTATATTATTAAAGCTGTAAAGTTGTTTAAATCATCCTTTTGATGGTAATTTTCAGGTTTTAAGTTTTCGGTGTATAAGTCGTAATATAACTTTACATGGAAAAGGTTAACTTTATCACACTAAAATCATGTTAACATGAATGTAGTTTACATCTTATGGCTACACTTTTGAAACAGTGAGTATATTTACGTTTACGGATTGGCCCCATTCAAGTCTATTGTAAGCACCTCACTGTAACCCAAATTAGACAAGTCTAAATTAATTTTTGTGGTAATCAACATTATGCCACAAATGCTGTCGAATCGTATTGAACTAAAACTTTTTATTCTCCTTTTGTTCCTGTTTTTTATATGCAGACACCTATTTTTCTAGAAGTACAACATGCAACCTTTGGTGAACTTTTAATTGCTGAAGATTTTGATATGTGTTGAACTGATTTGTTTAATATTATTTTAATCACATATGAATTAATATATATGTATGAAACATTTAATGGGTTTGTCATGCATTGTAACATTAAAGCAGTTTTTTTAGCAGTATATGGAATATGTCTCCATGAACCCAAAGAGGTATAGACCTGCTTTGAAAATCAAGCTTCAATATGTCATATGAATTAATTAATATGTGCACAGTCTATTATTTCTAGAGAGGTTAATTTTTTATTCTTGATGCCTCTCAGAAAATTAGAAGGGAACAGGTTAATTAAAGTGATGTTGTGGGGTTGAACTTGGAACTTAATTTGTGCCTTAGTTCAAACACGACAGATTGCATTTGCTATAACTCAGATGAAGGTTAGTTATTGTATACTCACTTGTGCCTCTTTCTTTCTTTCTTTCTTCCAGTTATTGCAGAGAGATGAAATGGTAGATCTTGTTCTCAGAATTGTGACAGCTTTGATAAAGCCTACGGTGTAATTTTCAAATGCTGTCAGACACTTATGTTATGGATGGTAATGACAAGTACTATCCAAAACAGTTTATTACTGAGAAGTAATGCCTCACACTTAAAATATCCCACTGCTTTTATGCTTTCAAGTCCCGTCAGCCTGAGCAAGGAATAAAGGGGTTATGACAGAAATTAAATTCCAAGCAGACAGTGATGAATGACTCATAGTATTATCACAGGCCACATGTGTACGCAGACATGCTAACACCTAAGCACCATTAGCAGAGTGTTTGCAAGCATCAGAAATAAACCACACGTGCTCTTCCTCTTCTCTGTTTCTCCATTTCTCATTAAATGAGCAAAGCATTTGCAATTAATGATTAGAATTAACTTAACACCATTATACAGCCAATTGAAGAAAATACAGCAAACATCACTGTAGCTATGTGATCAATTATTGTACTGAGTTCCATTATTTGGTCCTGTGAGAGTTTCCAAGTATGAAATGTGTTTTGCTGGTTGAATTTTCATAAAATGATATGAAATAGAAAACGTCCCTATTACACCCAGGAAACTAAAAGCGTCTGTTTGACAAAAAGATTAAGCATTTCAATGTGGGCATGACTTATTGATGGGATATTTTGGTCTTGGCTGACTAGATTTGCTATGCTGCACAGTTAAACAAAATGCAAGACATTCTGCATCAAGCATGTAAGACATGGTGCTACACATGTAAGACATGCTGCTATAGACATACAAACAATCCCCTAACAAAGCAGGGAAGCAACACAAAAGCTTAACAAATAAACACAAAACACAACTGCTCAACCAAACAGATCTATCGAAAAGACTTATAGAGCCATGTGCACATAGTGCATGCTAGCTAGGTGTGTCTTGGCCATTAGCCAAATGGCTTACCGCTAGTGACTGTCTACATTACTGTCATAACCCCCTGTGGCGTGGGGACGTGGTCGTGTGTCGGTCTGCGGGAGAGAGAGAGAGAGTGGTAAGGCTTGTCACCTGGTTTATAATCAATCCTAACACCTGTGTCTTGTTATAGTGATGCGCAGGTTGACAAAACCACAGCGATCGTAGCCTGCCCGGCACCCAAGACCAAAAATGGGGTAAGGCAGTTTTTGGGGCTGGCTAGCTACTACCAAAGTTTTGTGCCTAGTTATTCTGATGTCACCGGCCCACTGAATGACCTTACTAAAAAGGGGGCTCCCGATCCGGTCAAGTGGACAGAGTCGTGCCAACGGGCCTTCCTTAAGGTAACATCCGCACTGTGTGGGGGGCCACTTGTATATGCACCTGATTTCTCTCTCCCCTTTATTTTGCAGACTGATGCATCTGACAGGGGGCTGGGCGCAGTGCTCTCGCAGGAGGTCGGAGGGGAGGAACGGCCAGTGCCGTGCCAGTGTCAGTCTGCGGGAGAAAGAGAGAGCAGTAAGGCTTGTCACCTCTTTGGATTGAGTGTCCTGCATCGCTCTATACAACTGCTCTTTGATAATAGAAAAGTACGGGTATGTGAGCACAAGACCGTGCTGGAGCTGTTGACCATCAATTACTTTCACTTGGTCGAAGGCGTGCCTGAGGGACTCGTCACGCGACTGCTCCAGAGGGAAGTCCCCCTCAGGGAAGCCCCTGAGAACGGGAACTCCCTCGGTCTGCATCATCCTGACGCGGAGCCGACATTGATGCCTCCCCAGCCATAGTATCACACATCACACCCCTCTTTTTGAAAATGTGGGTACCGCAGCCCCTCAAGCGTGCGGCGAACTCCACAAAAAAGGAAACCATGGATTCCACATCTGGCCCTCCACCGGGGAATGGAATAGTCTATCTACCACCTCCAAATGTGGTGCGAGTCTCCTCACCTCTGGGTCGCCCGTCTCAGGGGCGCTTGTAAGCCTTTCTAGGGTTCTTGGTCATGGACTATGAGATGGGGGGCATCAACTTCCTGTGGGGAGCTCTATGCCATGGCTGAGCAGTTGGCTCAGACTGAGGCAGACCTGATGCTGCCACCACAGGCAGACAGGTTGCGTGATCTTGAACCACACTGAGGCAAGATTTGCTGAATGGTCTCGGTCTGCTGCATTTCTGTCGAAAACTGCTTCACAAAGTCTTCAACAGTGATGCTGAAAATGCTAGCCTGGGAAATGGGGGTGCCAAGGAAGAAAACCTTGTTGGCATCCCTCATCTCAACCAGGTTGAGCCAAAGGTAGTGCTCCTGGAGCACTCCGGCCTTGCCACAATTTTGCAAGTTCTTCATACACATCCGGGAAGAAAGACGAGAAAAGCCATGCTCCGACCCCAGGAACCAATCATCGAGCTGCGAGGGTTCAGGACAGGGTGGAGGGTTCCACTCTAGCCCAATGCTTGTGGTAGCCTGAGCAAGCATAGCAGTCAGCTCGGCGTCAGCCTCCAACTTGGCGACCACACCTGAAGACGTAAGCCCAGGTGAGACCTCCGCATCGGACTGAAGCAGCCTGCTCTCCAATGCTGATATAGAGATCTCATCCTCTTCCTGAGTGCCAAATGAGAGGTCGAGACGGCACTGATGCTGGCCATCTGAGTCATCCCAGAACTCAACCAGGGTGCATGAGTGTGCTGGGGAATGGGAGGTCAGTGGGGAATCACCCGACAGAGTTACTTCCACTGAAGTCCCCAAATCGCCCCCAGTGCTATCAGTCGCGGTCTTGTGCCTGTGGGCAGAAGAGCCGAGGAGCGGCTGGAGTGGTTTTCCCTCTGAGAAAGGAAAGCCGTGATCACAACGTGGCCATGGTCATGTTCTTGCAGTGCGGACATGAACCATCCACAAACGCTGTCTCAGCAGAAAAGCCCCAGCAGCCACCTGAGCAATAGCGCTTCACGTTCGGTTAATCGTGCCAGTAAACCCGCCCGCTTTGCATCGGTCAGGCTGCGTGGATGACAGCTTACATTCCGTTTTTCATTTGTTTCTTAATGCTTTCAAAACAACACGTAATGTAAAAAGGAAATCACCACTATGAATCCTTGAGATTTCCAACCCAGCAACAGGTGCACCCTCCTTTAACCAGTCACACTCAAAAATACATTCAAAGATTAATAGAGAAATCATAAAAATTTCAGTCTAATCAAAATATAAATTACACGTGGAACTAAAATGTTAAGATTTTTTGTAGGTGTGATTCACCGAGAATGGCTAAATAGTTGATCGGTTTGTGATGTGCGAATGGTTCTCACTCAGATCGAGTCTCCTTGCACTTTAAGTGTTTACTCTCCCATTCATCTGATGAAAACACACTGCGTGATCATGAGGAAGGATTACATCAAGATGTAGATTGAATGCAGGTGCGAAAAACTTCATACAATTAAAATAGCCTGCTCCATTCTCGCTGTTGATTGCATGCTAGTAATTGCCCCTCTGTGTGATTTTGAAAATGTAGTATGACATAATATAAGAAATATTTAAGATTGCACAAAAAGAAAAATTCTAACTGACACTCAGCCTTTTTCTCAGGTTCAGAGGTACGTTTGGCGTCCCTGGAAGACCCCTTGTGTCACTTCATTCAACGTCAAGTGAGTGACAGAAGGGAAACTACAATTTTATTTTATTTTTGTTTCTACTGAGATGCTCTCCTGCTCCATCTCTGATAACAGCTAATCTCTAATCATCAATGATGGAATTTCTGAAAAGTCTACCATCGCACAAGCATGTTTAAAGATACACAAATAATTAAATAAAAAGAAAGTACAGTATAAATATCATTATATTCAAGTAATTTGCATTTAGTATTAGGAATGTGTTTGAAGTCCTCTGCAGATAGCCATACATTATACAGTATGAGCATTAATTGTATACAGTATTTTGTCTGATTTTGCTCTGCCAACAATAATGGTTACACTATTAACAAAGTGATGAAAATGCACTCAATGACTACTTCAACCAACCTGTACAGCATGGGTTCCTCTTAAAACTTAAAAAAAAAAAAAATTGATCAAAAAAGATGATGATGATAAAGAAGAACGAGGACAGGAATATGAACAAGAAAAAAAGAATGAAAATAGGTTGAGTCATGTATTTGTCTGAAGTGAGAGCAGCTGCAGTATTATAAAGCATTGATACTTCAAGGACCTCAAAATTAGGTACAAAACTTTGGTAATTATTAGTGTACTAAAATTACTTGTTCATTTGTTTCCAATATATGAACATTAAAGCAGTCCTGATACAAATATATGTTAAGTACCTCTGGATGAATTTTATAAACCACACAGTAGAAAATGTTATATATACCTGTATATCTTTTCAAGCAAGATTTACTTTTATTAAAACTTTTTTTTTTGTATGTAAGTATTAGATTAGATTTGGAAAGATCTAATGTATGACAATGACAAATATAACTCATACAGATGTACATTTATTATGCCTCCACTTATTTCTTATTCAGGAAACCTAATGCAGATGTATATAGAAAGACCACCTGGATGTGCAGATCATCCGGAAACAGTGTCAATCTGTCAAAACTGGAAACTGTATATAGCCTACCAAACATTTTGACCAGCCTTCTATTCTGAAAATAATAAATCTTTTACCTTCTTCAGAGCAAAAAATTTGCTGCAATGTTTTGTTGAAAATTAATGATATGTTCTTTTGATTAAAGCTTTATGAATTCATTGGACTAGAGACAATGTTTTGATGATAACAATTATATGAAAAACTTGGAATACACAAAAATTTAAAAGAAAAGTTTATATTTTAGGGGAAAATAAAACAGTTAAAAAATTTAGTTTTTATGTCCTCACAAATTTAACAAATCATACTTAAATGCTTATTTCCTTGTTTCCAATTATTGGGAATCATTAGAACTTCTAATAGCCACTGGAAATATTTGTATTTAAATGTTGGCTATTTTAAGCCAATGCTGCACAATAGAAACTGTCCTGAGAACTTCTTTATATCAACTTTGTATTTTTTTATTTTACCCACTGTACTGAAGACTCAGATTTCTTTAATGCGAGCTTCTGTAAACTACATACTCATTGTCCAGTTTTGGTCATCAACAGCTTGCATAATAAATGGTATGCCTGTGCAATTTCTAATCTGAATCGTTCACTATTTATGCAGAGAGATTTCAATCACCAACTTTAACTTCTCTGGAATCTTGGAGAACATTTGAATAATTAATCATAAGAATATTCATCTCCTTGTGGAGCTTCAGATGCAAATAAAAGTTCCCCGTCTGTCGCTCACTTCGACGTTGAGTCGAAGAAATGACACTAGAGGTCTCTCTTGAGAGCCTCGCAGATCTCTGAACTTGAGAAAAGGACAATGAAAAATTGGCATACAGAATTTGCATGTCCCTCCCCTGGACATATGGGTATAAAGGGAGGGAATCATGCTTCTGTCTATTCAGATTTTTTCTTCAGAGCCGAGCGGTTGTGTGATCAGCGAGCTGCAGTTATTTACTGTTCCACTCATCTCTGTAGAGCGTATGCTTGTGTTTTATCTACGGCGCATATCAGCAGCTTTCTCCTTCTCTGCAAGGCAGTGCAGCTTTGCCCCTGGTTGCTTTGACAGCACTTCTAAAAGAGAATATTTCCTAAAAGAGTTTATTTTCTCTGAAAGAGCAACACACAGCGGTGTTGAACGTCCTTTTTAGGATGCGTCTTTATAAAGATGAAGGGCATCTTTATAAAGACGCATCCTAAAAAGGACGTCTCGCCCCTGTGTAGTTTCTGGATGCGGTTGAGTTCTCTCTATTCCTGACGGTCACAGACACTGCCTCGTGTGTCTGGGCAGCGATCACACTGAGGCAGCATTTGTAGATGGTTCGTATTCTCAATGCGAGAACCTCACCATGGCAACGTTTCAGTCGCGGCTTTCAATCTTAAAGAGGAATGCTACTCCAGCCGCCCCCCCCCCCCGCATTGCTCCTTCTTCCCACGGGATTGAGGATGACCCGGCTGGTGATGGAGGCGATTTAGGATGGCAGTGAGCTCGGTTTCGCTGGGTAGATCCCCACAAATCACCTTCCCCCGGCATGCTCGTTGATTTCCGTCCAGGCTCAGGGTGAGAGCGGCTCGCCTCATAGCCAGTCTGCTTACTCCCTCGAGCCCCCTGAGTTGGATGACAAGTTCACCACTGCATCGGAGAGCGTTCCGGCATCTGAAGCGGAAGACTCGACTGGACTGCCGCCTTCGGGTCGGCACACCCAGTCTGAGGCTGACGCCCAGATGGCCTACATGCTTGCCCTGGCGGCCATCAGTGTGGGGTTGAACTGGAATACTCCCCACAGCCTTCACGGCTAGATGACTGGTTCCTTGGGTCTGGGTGCCACTCACAGCCAAGCCCTCTCCCCCAGTTCCTATCTACCTGGAGGTGCATGATGAGCTATCGAGGTCATGGAGGGCACCTTTCACTGCACGCAACTGACCTCCTCACTCATCCACTCTCACTACCCTTGACGGTGGAGCAGCCCACGGGTACTCGGCGGTCCCCCAGGTGGAAAGAGCAGTAGCGATCCACCTGTATCCCGAGAACGCCGCCACCTGGCAGGATCGCCCGGTGCTCCCCTCCAAGGCTTGTAGAGTGACGTCATCACTGACCTCCAAAGCCTACAGCGCCGCTGGACAGGCAACTTCTGTCCTGCATGCCATGGCCCTCCTGCAAGTTCACCAGGCCAAGGCACTCAAAGATCTGCACATGGGTAGTCCTGTCCCCGACGTGTTACAGGAACTGCACTCAGCGATCGACCTCGCCCTCAGGGCCATGAAGGTCACAGCGTGGACACCCGGGCAGGCAATGGCCACCCTCATGGTCCAGGAACATCATCTTTGGCTGAACCTGGTCGAGATGCAGGACGTGGACAAAGCATGCTTCCTCAATGCCCCAGTCACCCAGTTCGGTCTTTTCGGCGACACTGTGGAGGACTTCACCCAGCAGTTCTCAGCGGTGAAGAAACAGATGGCAGCTGTGCTCCGTCTGCTCGCTGAGGGCATCCTCCTGCAGTTTCCAGACAACAGGCAGCTCCGCCCCAACCTGGGCCCAGCTCTCAGCCCCAGCATTGAGGGCCTGCATGTAGTGCACGCCCCCCATCTCCCAAATGTCCTCGAGGACCCGGAAGGCTCCCAGCTGGTAGACAGACCACTCCATCCCCTGGGGGAGGGCCGGTAGGAGAATCCTCAGTTCAATTTATTTCCTTTAGTACCCACATTTTCAATAAAAGAGCAATTCCCTCTTTCCCTGGGTCACCTGGCCCGCAAATGCCATTCTCACAGCAACCTGGTGCCACACATCAACAGTCCCAGATCCCCGACGCGGATCCCCTGCCGTGGAGCTTGTACACTTGGCTTTCACTTCCCAACCCATCACGATGGTTGGCCAGGACCATCAGACTCGGCTACGCGATTCAGTTCACCAGGCCCCCTCCCACTTTCAGTGGCGTCCGCTTTACCTCTGTGCAAGGCGAAGATGCCAACACCCTGCATGCGGAGATTGCGACCCTTTTACTCAAAGACACGATAGAGCCTGTCCCTCCAGCTGAGATGAAGAAGGATTTCTACAGCCCTTACGCCATCATACCCAAGAAAGGCAATGGCTTATGACCGATCTTGGACTGCGAGCTTTCAACCTGGCCTTGCACAAACTCCCGTTCAAAATGCTCATGCAAAGACACATTGTAACTTGTGTCTGGTATCAAAATTGGTTCGCAGCAGTAGACCCGAAGGACACGTACTTCCACGTTTCTATCTTGCCTTGACACCAACCCTTTCTACGGTTTGCGTTCGACGGCCAGGCATATCAGTACAAGGTCCTCCACTTTGGCATGTCCTGGCCCACTCTCGAGAGTTACTGTACGCCCACAGGGATCAGGTGGTCAGGCACCTCAGCCATCTAGGGCTTCAGGTCAACTGGGAAAAGAGCAAGCTCGCCCCGGTTCGGAACATTACTTTTCGGCATGGAGTTAGACTCAATCTCAATGACAGCGTGACTCACCAACAAGAGTGCACAGTCAGTGCTGAAATGCATCACCTTGTTCAAGCCAGGCACAGTGGTTCCTCTAAAACAATTCCAGAGGCTCATGGGGCATGTGATGCATATGAGACCGCTTCAGCACTGGATCCAGACTCGAGTCCCAAGATGGGCATGGCAATGCGGCATGCACCGTGTGTTCATCACCCCCGCCTGCCACCAAACTTTCAACCCCTGGACAGACCTACTTTTACCTCGAACAGGAGTTCCCCTTCATCAGGTGTACCTACGCGTTCCGGTCACCACAGACGCCTCCAAACAGGGTTGGGATGCCGTGTGCAATGGGCACGCAGCTGCTGGCTCCTGGAAAGAGACCCCGAAGCATTGGAATATCAACGGCCTAGAGTTGCTGGCTGTATTCCTTGCCCTGTGCAGGTTTCTCCCACTAATCTGGGGCAAGCATGTCTTGATCTGCTCAGACAGGCATACGCTCTCGTCATTGGTCACAACTCGCCCACCCTCTCCTCCTTTGGAGTCAGCAGTGACTCAGATCCCTGGACGGGACGCAGAAGATCTAAATGGCCATCACCCGCTGTCATAGACACGATCAATCAAGCCAGAGCTCCCTCTACCAGGCAACTTTACGCCCTAAAGTGCCGCTTGTTTGCGAATTCATGTTCTTTCCAGTCCGAAGACCCACAGAATTGCGCAGTCGGGTCAGTGCTCTCATTTCTGCAGGAGAGGTTGGAGGGGAGGCTGTCCCCCTCCACCTTGAAGGTGTATGTAGCCACTATCACTGCCCATCATGACGCAGTGGACGGCAAGTCCTTGGGTAAGCACGACTTGATTATCAGGTTCCTTAGAGGCGCCCGGAGGTTGAAACCTCCTGTTCCCCCCCTGGGATCTCTCAGTGGTCCTCTCGGCCTTCAGTGACCCCCTTTAAGCCGCTAGAATCAGTACAGCTCAAAGCCCTTTCCTTGAAGATGGCCCTCCTGATCGTGCTCACTTCTATCAAGAGGGATTCTCTGTCAGCGACACCTGCCTGAAGTTTGGTCCGGCAGACACTCATGTCGTTCTAAGACCGCGACCGGGCTATGTGCCCAAGGTTCCTATGACCCCTTTCAGGGACCAAGTACTGAACCTACAAGTGCTGCCCCAGGAGGAGGCAGACCCAGCCTTTCCGTTGCTGTGTCCAGTGCGTGCTTTGTGTACTTATGTGGTACCCCCAATACCTTTACGAGATTTTACAATCTCAGGGTTTAGTCAGTCTCGTCCCATGTTTTCTCAGGTCCGAGCCAGTAGATCTTGGTAACGCGGAACAACTGACCGGGTATACCGCTAGCACCTAGCGCCTTTCCCCTCCACTGAGGCGATCACGTGAGCTCCTATCCCAGGAGATCCCACTAACTCGGCTCCCTGGATGACTGCTCCGTAGCCCTCTGGTCTGCGAATTCAGCAGAGGAATTCTACGACATAACTTCGAAGTGAGCGACAGAGGGGAAACGTCTAGGTTACTGTTATAACCTCCATTCCCTGATGGAGGGAACGAGACGTGTGTCCTCCCGGCCACGACGATGAACCGAGCCACTGTTATGGCCGAACCACATTCTCGGCTCCTCAGACAGGACAATTCCCTCCCTTTATACCCTTATGTCCGGGGGAGGGACGTGCAAATTCTGTGTGCCAATTTCTCATTGGCCTTTTCTCAAGTTCAGAGATGCAAGAGGCTCTCAAGAGAGACCCCTAGTGTCGCTTCTTCGACACAACATCTCATTCCCTCCATCAGAGAATGGAGGCTACAACAGTAACCTAGACATTTTGATTACTTTGTCATGACATCACCAGGCCTGCCCTTAAAGAAACAAATGCTAATCTACACTGTCAGAGATTCAGCCTCACAAAACTGTCAACATGTGTAAGCATTTAAGTCATATAAGCAATAATGAAGTATTCTAGCAGCTCTGTCTGTCAAAAACCAAATTCAGTAGTCAGAGATATGATTGGGTGGTATCATATCTGAAATTTAGAGATATTAATATGGGCTGTACTAAATGAAATCCGCTGAATTAAAGCTGATGTAATGTTTTCAATGTCATTTTTTTCCCTTGTATCCCAGCTTATAATATGAGTCAACTGTAAGTAATTTGTATGTTGACTTCACCTACAGTGTAATGCGGTGGTGCCATCAAAACATTGCTATGTTTGTTCGAGTGACCTCTTCCAGCTTGATGCAGCAACATTGTCTCTACCAATGATGTTAGGTTACAAGAGCAAATTTCAGTGTCTGTCATTTAGATGAGAAAAAATAAAAAATGTGTAAAGACATGATGAAGAGGTCTGTTTTGCTCATACATACCTCAAGAGGGTTCAGAATTGTATTTATTCATTTATGTATTACTTAATTTGCTTTTTAAATGTTTACATTTATTTTTTATTTCATTTTTATTTTTTTATAATACTCATAATTTCAAAGTGGAAAGCCAGCCCCTCAGTTGACATCTATTGAGGCTTGAGAATAGGTGTCCTTTGGTAAATTGAACAGAATTGAGGAGCACAATAGAGTCTCATGAACTCAAAGACAGTCTTCAACTCCACAAATTTTTGGCCAATGCAGCAAATTCATACTCATTATTGTCTGAATGGATCAGACAATCATCCATCTGTGCATGCCCTGCAGGCCAAATCTGTCTCTATCAAGACTAGATTACCACTGTGGGCAGGGTGAAAGTGGTATTTATCTGTGTGTCCATGGGTGTGTGTTTCTGTGTTTTCAGTGAATATTAGAACATGAAAACCAGGCTAGAGGTGAACACAACTTCAGAACCTTCTTCAGTCCTGTTCAACTCTAAACACATTCAGGACTGTCTTTGTACTGAAAAGACATGTATAAAATTTAAATAATATACAGAAATATAAACGTGAGTGAACACAAATATTTTGCTCATTTAAATATCCATAGGTAGTACCATAGACAATGTACACAAGCTTGCGGTGCACATATACATGTCAATTTGCACATTCATGTACATAAATCTAAACTATTTGAAAAGAAGGAAGCCATGAAAAGGCATCACAAAAATGTGAAAACATGTGAAAACTCTCAATATAAACAAATAAACATACAAAAATCTAATGAGCACAGTGTAAAACCAAAAACTGGATGCACAGAGTCTATGTTTATAGGGTTATTCCTTGTCAAATCAACCACATTTTAGAAACTTCCTTAGCTGAAATTTCTGATTTTGTAAATACTTTTTATAACAAAAGTCAACATGATGATGAAAGCCAAAATATTGGATCAGTATGTACAGTATTTTTTTCCGAGCTAGCCATTTTCATTCCTCAACAGTAAACCTCATCTGGTGACATTTTATATATGGTACATATATGGTATATATGGTATGTGTTGGTAGACAGACTTTTGTTGGTCTACCTATCAATATGAGGACTTTCCATAGACATAATGATATTACATATATATTTGTATATGAATAAATGTATTATTTATGTATTTTTGTATATGTATAGGCAATTCAGAGCTTAATTTGTTAAATACTTGCATATGGAGCATGCATTGTAATGGAGCAAGTCTCTATCATTTTTTAAATAAAATGCCCCAGTAAAATTTTGGTTCCACAATAAACTGCTTTTGGACTCTTGTAGCCTCAATGTCTGTGCCTGTCATATTAAGCAAATATTATGAAATCTTTGATCATTCTATAAATGTATAAAAACAAATTAAAAACTATAGGCCGATTTATCAGTTATCTGCCTTTTCCACCACCTTAGTTATCGGTATCAGCAAAATTAACTTTTTTTTGTGTTGTTTTCCCAAAGTTACAGTGCCTATTACTCCAGACATATTAAAGATATCTTAATATCCTTTTAGACTTTAGTTCAGAATTAGCTAATTTAAAATTTTTACAATTATTACATTTTGACACAAATTTTTTTGTTCACTCTAATAAATGATTCAAAAATACATCACAGATGCAATTCACACAAAACAATTTTTTTATATATTTATTAGAACTTTTTATATCTTTTCTGGGGCTCAAAGTTAAAATGTTATGTGGTGTAACCATCCGGAGACAGTAAAAAAAAAAAATCAAAGTCTCATTAGAAGCTGAAATTCTTGAAAAAAGAAATGTTAGCATGACTTGTGCTGAAAAATATTTTAATAGTAAAAGAAAATAAGCAGTGAAATAATTTCATTTTAAAATATGATTTATATTTGAAAAGATTTGTCCATCAAATCAAAGTCATGTGATGTAACCAAAATGTAGGTATAGCAATTTTATTGTCAAGTGACAAAACATAGAAGACCTCTTTAGACTTGCAAAACTGTGTGAAGTTTTAAAAACAAATAACTCTTTTGTTATATAATTTATTTTGAATGTTTTTTTTTATGAAAAGGCACATTTGGTTCAGGTCATTTGTGTGCGACTATGAGAAAACGTCTCTGGTTACTTAAGTGTATCCCTTGTTCCCTGAAAAAAAGCGGAACGAGATGTTGCGCTGAGAAAAGCGCTTTGGGAACATCTTATAGTTGTGACCAGCTGTGAATATGTGTGCAACACATGAACATTGACCGGAATTTATAACCTCTGCCGGTGTAATCATTGGATGCACCTGGGGCAGGGTTTTAAATAGATGCATCACCGGAGCATCGTCAGGTATTTTGTCTGAAGAGCAGTCTCGGGGCATCCCAGTGCGGCAGTGAAGCGCAACATCTCATTCCGCTTTTTTCAGGGAACAAGGGTTTCACTTAAGTAACCCAAGACTTTCCCTTTACAAAAAGCTTCACTTATGATGCTGCACTGAGAAAAGCGCTTTGGGAATGAGAATACCCATGCCGCCGCACTGTGGCTGCCCGGACCCCCTACGGTTGTGTAGTGTGCTCACCAGAGCATGAGAGGGCTCAGACATGATCTTGAGATGTCGACTCAAGGACATAAAAGCCCGGAGTAGCATGAACATCCAAACTGTAGAATCTAATGAATATGTGCAGAGAGGACCACCCTGCCGCATCACAAACATGCTGCAGAGGGACCCCTCTGGCCAAGGCTTGACTCAGGGAGCAGTAGAGGACATTGTGCTGTTCATAGAGGTGAAGAGGTCCTCTTCTGCTCTGTAAAATCTCACCCAGATTTATTCCAAGTGGAGGGAGCACTAGCACTTAAAATGGTCTCGATAACCTCAGGTGAAAGCCCCGTGTCCCTCAGTTGGTACCCCTCAGGGGTCAAACATGAAGGATCCACAGCTCGGGCCGGGGATTAAATATTGTCCCCTATGCCTGAGACAGAAGGTCCCTCCTGTTTAGAATCACCCAAGGCGAACCGTCGAGGAGAGACATTTTTTCCGAGAACCATACCCTGTTTGGCCAGCACGGCGCTATCAGTAAGAGGCAAGACCCTTGCTGGTGAACTCTGGCCAAGACTCCCGGGACCAGAGAAACTGGGGGAAACGCATACAGACGCATTCTGGGCCATGTATATGCCATCGCGTCCAGACCCAGGGGGGCTGGATGACTCAGAGAGAAGTAGAGGGGACATTGTGCTGTCTGAGAAGAGGCGAAGAGGTCCACTTCTGCCCTGTAAAATCTCACCCAGATTTGTTCAACTACCTCGGGGTGGATTTTCCACTCCCCCATTAGTATTTTCTGTCTGGACAGTAAATCTGCTCCCACATATGGGCATCCAGGGATATAAACTGCCCTGAGTGACAGGAGCTTGCCCTGGGACCCAAGGAGAATCTGACATGCCAGAAATTCAGCTGACGTGAATGTGAACCTCCTTGATGGTTTATGTAAGAGATTACCGCTGTATTGTCCACCCGCACCAAGACATGGCAGCCTCTGGAGGAAGTATTTCAGGGCCAGAAATACAGCCATCAACTCAAGACAGTTAATGTGACAATCAAGCTGACGACCCTCCCATTCCCCTTGAGCTGGACGACCACTTAAGACTGCTACCCAGCCTGTCAGGGAGGTGTCTGTCGTTAGCAGCCTGCGATGACAAGACACTTCTAGAGTGGGACCCAAAGTAAGAAACCGGGGTTTGAACCACATAGAAAGGGAACAAAGCCCGAGGCGCATAACCCTTATTTGCCTTAGGGGACCGGCCCTTGGATGAAACCCCGTGGCTTTTAGCCACAGCTGGAATGGTCTCATGTGCAGAAGGCCCAAAGGGATCACCGTGGAAGCAGATGCCATGAGATCTAGTATTTGTTGATACTGACGAGCTGTGCAAACTTGACCTAGCCTGACTTTGCTCAGGGTGTTCTGAATGGAAATGATTAGAGCGGGAGAAAATTGTGCCCGCATCATGATCGAATTCCATATATCCCCCAGATAAGTAATTCCCTGGGTGGGAGAGAGAACGCTCTTTTGACATTGAGTCTCAGACCCGGAGAAACCAGATGAGCTAAGACAATATCCCTGTGCTGAACTGCCAGTTCTTGGAACTGCGCTAGTATCAGCCAGTCGTCTATGTAATTCAGAATGCAGATGCCCCGGAGTCGCAAAGGAGCCAGTGATGCATCCATGCATTTCGTGAATGTGCAGGCTAATAGGGCTAGGCCGAATGGAAGAACCCGATACTGGAAGGCTTCGCCCCGAAAGCGAACCTCAGGAACTTCCTGTGCTGTAGCGGAATTTCTATATGAAGATATGCGTCTATGAGATCGATTGTGACCAGCCAAACGTGATTTCGGGCTTGTGACACGATCATCTTGATAGTTAGCATCTTGAACTTGAACACCCTGACTGAGCAGTTCAAGCCTTGAAGATGCAACCCCCCACTCTTCTTGGGAACCAGGAAGTATTTGCTGTAATAACCTGACTCTTTCTCTGGAAGGGGAAACACGTTCTATGGCCCCTTTGACCAAGAGATTTTGCAGTTCTTTTCACAGTAGACATGCCTGCTCCGGGTTACGTTAGTGGGGACCATGCCGTTGAAACACGGAGGGCGGCGAGCAAATTGAATTCTGTAGCCTTTTTCTTGTTCTTAGGACCCACATAGAAATGCCTGGCAGAAGTTTCCACGCTGCCAGGTTCTCTGAGATGGGTATTAATTTTGACACTTACTGTTGAGGGGATGTCGAGTGTTCCGCGACCTGGACTAAGGCAGGAAACATCGGTACACCCAACTTTTCATTGGAAGCTTCTAACTACCGAAACACCGGAGGTGGCGGGAATGGAGAGGTTCCGTGGGGGTACCGGGAGGGGTGAAGTGGATGATACACGTGCCCCATCCCGAGGGGGGGCTATCCCCACAAGGCTGGGTGCAAAACCGTCAGGGTTTTCTTTTGAAATAACTGCCCTGAGGTCTTGCTTTGGGGGCTTCCTCGTGACTTTTTGCCTCCTGGAACCTGGTGATAGCTACATTCATAGCGTCACCAATTAAGCCAGAAGGAAAAACTGGGGCATCGAGAAGGAAAGTTTTGTCCCTATCTCTGATGCCCGATAGTTTAAGCCACAAGTGTCTCTTCGCCTTCCCCACAAGCGTAGAGGTGGTCTTGCACAGCTTTGTGGGGAGAGTGGGTCTCTTTAGCGATGATGCCTAGCCAGGCGAGAGATAACCCGCAAGTGTCTCTTCTACCGGCGGCATCACCGAATACCCCTGAGCCTCAGCACCCACGATTAGTTGAATATTTCAATGACGGGGGCATGAAGACACAGGAAGTATAAGGATTCCTGCATGGATGAGAATACTCATAATGGAGGTCACAGAAGAAAGGAAGTGACTGATATAGCGTTCCCTTCCCCCTTTTTTATTTCTTTCAATTTTCTTTATTTATTTATTTTGGCCACCAGACAGAAATCTGTCTTCTAGTTTGAAGCGTTTGGGGGGGGGGGGGGGGGTTCTTAATTCCACAGCCGCTTTATTATTATGCGCAGGATTTACAGAGGTTCAGTGTCCTCATGAACCGAAGAGGCGCCAAGGCACGCTTCAGGCTTACGAGAATCGGCTGGATCTGGGGAGAGAGCGAGCAAAAGAACGAACCCGTCTCTCGCTCCTCAGTCAGATCCATACGAGAGCCCCACGAATGAAGTGTGGGCGCTGACTCTCGGAAGTAAGCAAGGCGAGCACGAAGCATTTTGCCCGAAAGCAGATCACAATGCTCGCACTCGCCCGGCCCCAAAGCGAGAGCAGCATGCTCTTTCCCCAAACAAACAAAGCAGAACTGATGCGTGTCCCTCTCGGCCATAGACCGGAGACAGGGGTACATGCATCGTTTGCCCTGATTTTCAGTCATTTTTCTTTCTTTTTCTTTTTTTTTTTAAGAGAAAAGAGAAAAGGTTCACTGCGCACTGCCTAACAGATTCTAACTCTTAACAGAGGAAAGAAAGTTTGACAGGCTCGTGATAGCACACAAACACAGAGTGATCTGAAGACAAAAGATCTGACAATGCTCCGGTGACGCATCTATTTATAACCCTGCCCCAGGTGCATCCAATGATTACACCGGCAGAGGTTATAAATTCCGGTCAATGTTCATTGAGGTGTTGCACACATATTCACATCTGGTCACAACTATAAGATGTTCCCAAAGCGCTTTTCTCAGCGCAGCATCATAAGTGAAGCTTTTTGTAAAGGGAACTTATTATTTTACATTTTGACCATGAAAAATATGTTTGAAAACTTTTTTTTTGAATGTTTAAGTTGCTTACACTGTCATGTACTAAAGGTGCAGGGAAACTTTTTTTTTACTTACTTTTTTGATCGGGTCCAAGTGTTTTTAACTGCCCCATCCTTCAATAGCAGTTACTTTGAAAAGCTTGAATCATACTATGACTGGTTGACAAGCAATCCACGCTGACATGAACCAAAAGAAATGCACACACATAGTCCAAAGCACAGTGAAATGATAAATACATATAAGTGCACTGAAGCTCACACCGCCAGAAATACATTGAAATGGTCAAAGACGTTCATCTAGTTCATGTTTACTTGCACAACAATTAAAAATAGCGCAAATGGGCACAAGAACACGTCAATGATGGTGTTTGTGCTAAAAACAATTGGCACAACAGCTGAATGAAACCAAATGGCTTCTCCTTTTCAAAGTTGTAACTTGACCCCACATCTTTTAAAAGCAGCCCGCGATACATGACAACAGTAAAATATGTCTGTCTAGTGCATGTTTGTATACAGAAATAATTCAAAATTGTCCAGATGGGTCCCCTTTGGTGTTCAGGAAGAGGCCAGACTAGGCCTGTCTGTGCTGCTCTCTCTCTCTCTCTCTCTGAGAATGAACGGAGTGACTATGGCCAGGACAAAGTTGCGATTATGTGAAGTAGGTGTTCATGTTATATCGCTGTAGAGGTGGTAATGAATTAATGGGTCCCCTTGTGATATCACGGAAGTAGAGAACGAGTCATTTTTGCAGCTTGGTTTCAAGAAATAATTTTAATGCATTGGGGATTAAGTTTTGAGTTCTAAAATGTACAGTATATTTACAGTAATTACCAAAATGGTCAATGTCAAAATATTAAGTAAAATGTTATTCCTCATGACATAACCACTTTGATACCTTTTACTTGCTTTTCACAACATAAATAAAATGTTTTGTACAAAATGCTATGAAAGTTTTTCAAATATTTGTAAAAAAACATGAACTCAAAGATTACATTTCTATTAATTTGACAAGTGTTTTAAACTAGATTTTTTACAAATATATTTCAAATTTGTATCACCTTGGACAACTTTATTTCTCAACGACCTGTCTTCATTTTTAAGGCCTTATGTGGTTAAATCCCTGAGATATGGGGCACTCAGCGTGGCTCCATGTGTATACTGTAAAAGTTACACAATTTTGAGCTAAGGACCTCTGGTTGAGTTGACAAGGAATGACCCTATAAGAGATACCGCTATCCAAACAACTCAAATGGACAATCAAAACATTACTGCTCTCCACATTCCTTTGATCTACCAGATATGAACCCAGGCATGAAACTCATCTCTTTGAAACCATATGTTTTTCCCTCTGAGAGATTCAAGATAGACAAACAATGACTCATACTGTACGCATGTTTGTCTCTCCATCCACCCACGACAGAGAAATATAGCACTTCTGTATGATTCAACGAGGAGCAGGTGAACAGGAAGCAAGCAGACATAGTGAGAAATGTGTTTGAGGAATTGGAGCAGAGAGCCATGAATAATGTGTGTGGAGGGGGTGTGTGTCTGCTGTGTCATACTCCATCAGAGTGTAAGCTGCTCATCATGAGTAAAATCTTAGAGGCTGTGAGTAAACTGATAATATACAGTTTAAGAAAGGTTTAATATTATGCTTCACTGATTTAGCCTTCCTGGTCCAGATTTGAGTTTTTTTGCTTTAAATTAGGAAATCCATCCTACAACTACAATGGCAAATAATGTTTTGAGGCTTATTTAAAAAATCTGTGTGGAGTTAAGAGAGGTGTGAACACAAATGATGGGTATCTTTGGGAGCCCTAATTTCCACAGCACAGGCACACCAGAAGTAGAAAGGGGCTCAAAGTTAGAATTGACTGACATTTTTAGGTCAACCGACTAAACAAAGACTCTGCAAACCAATGGTGGATTTTATTAGGTGATGGTTTGCATTAGAGCAGAAGACAATGTAAGTTTATGAATACAAGTTATGATGTTTTTGATATTTGTCGGCCCATTTCTCCACTTCATTAACTGCTGATTGTATTACTCTTGTCACATGTGATACATTACGACCCCTTTTCCATATTGCTCCATCGTCAGCATATAGAGATCTTCCTATATCTGTTTTGACATTTTGGAAGACATCATAATATTAAACAATATTGGACTACACACACTTCCTTGTGGGGTCCCATTATCTATTTTATATATTTTGGAATATGATGATCCATCCCTTAACTGAACTGTTCTATCAAGCAAAAAAAAAATCCTTTATCCAATGAAACATTCTTCCTTCAACCCCTAGCTGTTCTAACTTTATTAACAACCCCTCCTTCCAAAGCATGTCATATGCTTTTTCAATGTTAAAAAGATATACCTACTACCACCTCTTTATTTACTTGAGCTTTTCTTACCTCTGTCTCTAAACATATAGCAGCATATACTGTACTGCGTCCTTTATGGAAGCCACTCTGGTAAGGTGATATAATCCCTTTCCTTTCAAACATGTAGATCAGTCTACATACAATCAACCATTCCATTATTTTACACAAATTTGACGTTAATGCAATAGGTCTATAATTGGCAGCATCATGCTTGTTCTTTACTGTCTTTAGTACAGGGATAATTACCCCATGCTTCCATGAAGAAGGAAGTCTACCTGTGTTCCATACTTTTTTAAATAAACTTAGTAAGTCTCAACCTGTGTTTTCTCAGGTCCGAGCCGGTAGAACTCTGTAACACGCTGACAGATTGCCTGGATGAATCGCTTGCACCTAGTGCCTTTTCCCTCGGCTGAGGTAATACCGTGCACCTTTTCTCCCAGAGATCCCACTCACTCGGCTCTCTGGATGACTCCTCCCTAGCCCTGTGGGTCCGTAATTCGACGGAGGAATTTGCCGACCCAATCCACTGCGGGTACACAAATCTACCTTGTACTGGAATAAGAGCTCCAAGAGCTCCACAGGTTAGGGCTCCTACGTGGACTTTCCTCCTGTGTGTATTTTCCATGGTATGGTCTCCTTACAAGTGGACCCGCATCTCCCTTGGGCAGTTCCCGCTTCCCCATGGTCGCCGTGTCTGTAGCAACTCCTCCCTCTGAAGAGGCGGGATCTACCACCGCGCCACTTCCCACATGTGACCTAAAAGCCCATGTGGTGTATTTCGCCACTTTACTTCCCCCTCTCTGTATGGGTGTGGTCTCTGCAGGTTCTTTTCCCCCTGAACGAATAGGAAACTGGGTAAGACCCCCTTCCCACGATGCGTGTAAGGGCCCCAACCGTTTTGCTCTATGCGAGAAACATAGAGAGAAAAGAGGCCCGGCTATGCTCGGCCCGTTCCCAGGTTGGCAAGCATCACCTTGTTCCTCTGTCTAGGATAACTATAAGGGTTCCGACGACTTTATGGGGCACTGGGGAAGGGTATGTACAGTCTGATACAGCTGGTCGTTTTGGCACGTCAAGTACCGGCCCGCTCCTGTGTCAGCAGTGCACGTACATGGCTCAGTGCATGGCGTGATTTAAATTGGACCCCTAGTGTCGCTTCTTCAACACAAAGTCGAAGTGAGCGACAGACAGAGAACGTTTAGGTTACGTATGTAACCTCCATTCCCAGATGGAGGAAACGAGACGTTGTGTCCTCCCGGCCACATCGCTGAGTCGAGCCACTGTGGTGCCGGCTCCTCAGAAAAATCCTGAATGAAACAGACGCATTTCCTCCTCCTTTATACCCGTATGTCCGGGGGCGGGACATGCAAATTCTGTCCGCCAACTTCTCACTGGCCTTTTTTCATAGATTAGAGATATATTTGGCGCTCAAGAGAGACCCCTAGTGTCGCTTCCTCGACACAACGTCTCATTTCCTCTATCAGGGAATGGAGGTTACATACGTAACCTAGACGTTTTCCCCAATAAAATTACAATAAATTTTCCAGTAATTCTTTTTAGCGTCTCGAATTACCCTTCTCACATTTGCTAGTGCTTTTTTTATATAGAATGTGGTCATCAAATACATATGTCTTTCTAACCTTTCTAAAGGCCTTTTTCCTAGCCTGTATAGCTGTGCTACATAATTCTGTCCACCATGGAACTGATTTATTTATTTTTGTGTTTTATTTTTCCCAATGACTTCATCAGCAGTATTATACAATACTTCACATATTTTCGCATTATAACTTTCTACATCCTCCATTTCCTCATTCAAATTCAACACTTGTAACTTCACTTCACTAACATATTAACATCAATCTACGTATCTTATCCTCTGTAATATCATTTACATCCTTCCTATTTTACTGCAAATAACATAATGATCACTACCTATTTTAAAATCCTCCCAAACCTCCCACTTACATATCCCTGCTAGGCAGTCTGACACCAATGTTAAATCTATAGCAGAATAACCACCCCTTGTCACATCAATTCTAGTAGCTTTACCATCATTCACACACACCAGACCCTTCCAACCTATCATTTCTTATATTACCTTACCATTGTGGTTACTTCTATCACTTCCCCATAAAGTATTATGACCATTAAAATCCCCACACCATACCACTTTGTGGTTACCCATTCCCATTATCTTTTCTAACGCTTCAATACTTAACCAATTGCATGGATTATAAAAATTAATCACCCTAACACTCTGTTCTCTCAAAAATATCTCTACAATAATTGATTCATCACTCACTTCTATAATCCTATGTGCAATTAAATTTTTAATACATATAGCCACCCCACCACCATTACATGTCTGTCTATGCTTTTGAATAATTGTATAACCTTGAATCCAAAATCTAGATGAGATTTCAACAATGTCTCTTGTATACATATAACATGAGGTTACATTCCTTATCCTCTATAAACTTTTTAAATTCTTGCCCATTTGCAGTTAAGCTACTTGCATTCCACTGTAATACTATTAATACCATTAAGTACCTCCATACAGTATACTGCCTGAGTATATGCTACTTGACCCTTCAGTTTTTCATTTACTTATTCCAGGGTAATTCCCTCAACCTGTAGATGTTTTTCAGCTGCCTTGATTATTATTTTGATCTTTTCAGTTCTGCTTTCGGTTTGTGCCGCACAGTTTATTACCTCAGCTAAAAGTGACATGAAATCAACTTTTCAAACATATAAACAATCTTCATTTGCTCTATGTTGTTCTGATGTCCAATTAGAGTGGTTTGCTAGGACTACTGGCCCATTTTCTTGATCAGATTCCATCTGTTCACCTTTTTTAGCAGCCTCTGCATATGATATTCCCTCTTGCATCCTAATGTTCTGAACTTTAACAGCATTCCTATGCACCATGCATCCACCAAATCCAGCACTGTGTACATCGAACATATCGTTGTTTTCCCCTACAGACTGCAGCAACATGACCATATTTTTCACATTTAAAAAATCTGATTGGTGGTGGTACATATGCTCTTACCATATAACTAACATACCCAATGTACACTCTCTCTGGCATTCTTTCCTCATCAAAATTGAAGTATTACACAAAGAATATCTACTTTCCATTTATTTTGTACACATTTCAATATTTTCGCTTCATTCACCTTAGCCCCTTTTATGTTGATCTTAACTGTGTCTGTATTTTCTTCAATTGGAATTCCAGAGATTAATCCCCTTAACCAAGCTCTCTTACTCAGAACTGTGCAACTCACTGATTGGCCGAGCACTGATTTTATCCCTTGTGCTACTTTCTGTTTTATTTTTACATTTATAAAAACATTAGAAGACTTCTATTTCTCAGGGTCTTCGCACTCTCTATATTACCTAGTGCTTTTTTTAAACGCTTTGGTAATTTTTACTGGATTTACCATATTATTTTCTGCAAATTTCATTAGTACCTGAAATTCCTCCTTGTTTATCCTGTCTGTATCCTTTCTTTTTCAGTATCAGTTCCCGATTCATGTCTACAAGTTTTCTTCCTTTTACGTTTGACAATCTTACTCCAATCACCTACTCCACTATTCCCGCTGATATTTTCTTCCTCCATCTCCTGATCACTTCCGGTACTACCATAACTTCCTTCCATCAAAGCTCCAGTCACAGTCTAGTGTTGTCAATCTGCCACGCCGCAAAAACCCAACTTCTCAGCGTAGAGGGTTACAGCAAGGCACCATACCCACAATGACTTATAGTTTAAAATATTTATTTCATCCAAATAATAACTAATTAGCATTATTAGCTCATTATCAGTTAAAAGAAAGACGGAATTATATGCTATGACCTTTGCAGTCACTAGAACTCAACCAGCTATTTCAAAGGTTGGAGAGAGCCAAGACAAGGATAACTCTGGGGGAAGATTCAAGATTGTATATATATTTTATGCAATAATAAGAATTCAACACCCACACAAAAAAAAAAAAAAAAAAAAAAATAGTCAGAACTGCTGTAGCCTTCACCGACACCTGAGAGAGAGAGAGAGAGAGAGAGAGAGAGAGAGAGAGAGAGAGAGAGAGAGAGAGAGAGAGAGAGAATTAAATATTTTTTTTTTTCAAAAACATCTTCAACTCTGTAATTTGGGAGTGGTGGTGGTGTAGTTGGCTAAAGCACATAACTGTTAATCAGAAGGTTGCTGGTTCGATCCCCACGGCCACCACCATTGTGGCCTTGAGCAAGACACTTAACTCCTAACTTGATAAAGCAAAGTTATGCTTTAAAACCTCACCACTGAGAAATATTGCTTAAATAATAGTGGTAGCAAAGATAGCCTACTACCCAACAGTTTCACCAGATCTTTACCTCGGAATTTCTGCGTCAGGTTAACATATGTGAAACAATCATGATGACATTTTCTTAAGAAAATGCCTCAAGGCATTACTGATAGGAAGAATAAAAGGTAATGCCAAGTTTCGGCTCCTGCAGTATTTTGGTTTGATAGTCCTTTATAAATAACCAAAAACGTAGCCATAAAAATAAATTCGTCCATAATTAATTTTTTCTCTGACTTAGTGGACAACCTGGTGAACCACTAAAGCATGACCCCATTGCCCTGGCTTCCTTCACATCTCTCGTTAATACAGATACTCACAACAGTGAAAGCTTTTTAAAACTAATCCCATGCTGTGATCAAAGACCGGTTTCTTTTCAGCTTTTTAGCACTAAATATACGTACACCTACATAGTAAATGGAAAGCACAATTTGCTGGTCAGAATAAAATTATTGTAAATTCGCATTTAGTATAATTGCCAAATATATTGATATATCATAAAATAAGTGTGTGTGTGTAAAGAATGTAACGGTTTTGTCATTCCAGATTAATTTTTGTATTATTATTATTTTAATCTAAATGTAGTTGCCTGTTTGATTGTAAGCGTGTGACTTCTGTGTTCCTTTAAAGTTATTAGCTGGTTTGATTTTAGTTTCTTGATGCCACAGGGATTAGTGGTTTATTTAAAATGTGGCTTTGCTGCCCTCTAGTGGTAATAATGTATCATTTAAACAAAGGATCATATCTGCGTACCTTGATTAACCCAAAAAATGAAAATTCCGTCATCATTTACTCACTTTAATGTTGTTTCAGTCCTGTATGACCTTCTTTGTTCTGCCGAACACAAAAGGAGATGTTAGGTAGGATGACAGCCTCAGTCACCATTCACCTTCATTGCATTTGTTTTTCCCCATACAATTAAAGTGAATAATAACATAGGCTTCCATTCTGTCTAACGTCTCCATTTGTGTTGCAATTAAGTCTGAATATATTAAAGTTAATGTGAATATGTTCTTGCCTTGATTTCTACACAGTCAGAATTACATTACATCATAAATTTAAAAAACTACACTCAATGAGCACTTTATTAGGAACACCTGTACACCAACTTATTCATGTTATTATCTAATCAGCCAATCATGTGGCAGCAGTACAATTAATAAAATCATACAGATAGGGGTCAGGAGCTACAATTAATGTTCACAACAACCATCAGAATTGGGAAAAAATTTGATCTCAGTGTTTTTGACTGTGGTATGATTGTTGGTGACAGACAGGTTGGTATAAGCATTTCTGCTACTGTTGCTCTCTTGGGATATTCACGCACAACAATCTCTAGAGTTTACAGAGAATGGTGCCTAAAACAAAAAACATCTAGTGAACAGCAGTTCTGCAGACAGAAACACCTTGTTGATGAGAGAGGTCAATGGAGAATGGCCAGACTGGTTCGAACTGATAGAAATGTTATGGTAACTCATATAATCACTCTGTACAATTGTAGTGAGCAGAATAGCATATTAGAATGCACAACACACTGAACCTCGGGCACTTTATTAAGACCATAGTGTTCCTAATAAAGTGCTCAGTGAGTGTATGTTAAAAGTGCACAAAGTAATTATTATTTTTTCATGTTGTCTGGACTTATATTGACATCTAGGGGTATGGATGAAGTATTGTTCAAAACAATAGTTTGCAATTACCAATGCCATTGTAGAAATTAACTATTCTTTGTCAGACATCAATTTAATCCATGAGTGAACATGCCAAACAACAGGCCAGTTACAGTGATAGCAATCAGCTGGTCATGTGATCCTAACATGGCCACATCCATGAGGGGGACCCACTCAATGTAGAATAAAAATGCTTTGATAAGGTTACTGATATGACTGGAATCTTAATCTCATGAGAGTGCCTATGATTGTATACATATGCTTCAAAAATATTTATTTAGAAGTAGAACTTCTTTTTCAGAATGAAAAACAGTGCACTTTTAATGATGCCTTTTGTGCTCCGTTTCATCAATCCTTTATGACACCAATGAAAAAGTTATCAAAGTCAGTCCAGAATAAGCTTTAGAGTTTTTATTAAAAATGGGTCTTTTACGTTGGATTTTAGTTATTTTACCCATTATTATATTATAGCCTAGATTTAGCTGTGAAAATAGCCATAGAAACTGGCATGGTGTTAAAATATATCATATTAGAACAGTAGTCCATGTCTTTCAGACAACTCGGAGACATCTCAGGTGTCTCTGAGCTAAACACTGAGAGAGTAACGCTGCAACAGCCAAAACATTGAAAACATTGTCTCATATTGTTAAGCGTGTTTTGAATTTTGACCTGCTAATGCTACTTCCTTGATTGGTCATTGTGACCAGAATACTCTCACAGTATCAAAGTGCATTGATGAAAGTGCCCAGCACCTGCTAACCAAAGAAAAAAGTAGTGTCAATATATGATTGACTTAAAATGTCCCTTCATTTTAAAATGTATTCAAAAGGTGATACCAGCCACCCAATTCAGGCCTAACAAGCCAAAGTCTGTCCCAATATATCTGTTCAATCAATCCTAGTTCCTCAGGGCTACATCCACAGAAAGGCAGGGTCCCTGAGCACCTGGGCCAGACGCTTGTTAAAAGGCCTGTAGAAGCTGTGCAGGATCTCCTTGGTTATAGGCAACATTGGGCCGAGATTGCGATTGGCTGGTCTTCTGGTGTTGGAGGCGGGGCTCTTAGTGATGTCAGCTTCCTTCTGCAGAGTAAGAGGTCCTGTAGAGTCAATAAAGCACAAATACACAATAAATACATTTGCAGGTACACTAGTGTTGCCATCTATCTTCCACTCAAATGGGACAAGAAGTGGAATAATTTGCAGTGTGTATATATTGTTAAGTGGATGGAAAATATACAGTACTAATTTTAGAATATGCCCAAAATGATACACATGCACATTAGATACTAGGCAGACCTATATAATATTGAAATATATATTTATTTGCATTTAAATGTATTAATTTAGCAGACAGTTTTGTCCAAAGTGACTTGCAAATGTAAGTAAAAAAAAACTGTACAAAAAAGGGGCATCCCAGCTAATACAGGACAGTTGGTAATACTAATGTACACATAGGGAGATTTGGATGTAATAATGACAGACTTATAAGGACTGCACAGGTTATGCAAACAGATACTCGTTTAATTGAAAACATGAAAAATGACTCACCCAACTGCAGAAAGTCAAAGACTCTCCGCATGGTTTTTTTCCGGTTTGCAGCATGATCCTCCAATCGTAGGATGAGAATCTGCTCCCTATTGAACACACTCAGCCAGTCCAGCAAGTACATGGCATACAGTCCAACCTGAAGCCTCACCTACACAAAACAGGTGGAAACAAAGTCAAAATCCACACATTCAAAGGTGCCACACTCGATTTGAGACCTTTGTCTTTGAGAACTGATCTGAGACATTTGCCATTTGACTAAAAGTTTTAAACAGATAATTATGCTGGCCTTATGACTTTTGGACTAGTCCTTACACAAAGCTACAGTATAACTTTAGAACTTTGGCCTTTTTTATTATTATATGACAGCCCCAGAACCCGTTCGCGTTTATTCTGAACATTGTATTAAACATTTTTTGTGTTTCACCGAACTATTATTGGTGAACTATTCCTTTAAAGGTATAGTGAATTGAATTTCATGTGTTCACCAATAGAGGGATCCAAAAGTTCAATACAACAGTCAGCAGTTAGAAGCTAACAGAGACAATCCTTCAATCCTTCTCCATTTTATATCATACTTTATTTTTGTTTGTTTAAAATATTATTTTGAAGGTTGCTTAATCTGATATATTCTGGTCTATATGCTATCTCTTTTATATATTATAATAAAAACCCCTATATTTGGTTTTGTATTACAGGTACATCTAATTTATCAGAGTGAGCAGTCATGATTCAGCAATAGACAGGGTTTTGCTGGTTCATCAGCCAGCTTATGTCCCAGCCATTTATCAAGCATGCATTACTAGAACCTCAGCTAAAAGTTACTAAAACATCTATTTTTAAATTTTCACATTTACATTTCTTTAAACCTGCATTGATTTCAGTTTCCAACAGCCGTCTCCAGATCTGAATCGTTCTCTGGCCACACAGCTTTGGTGAACAGCCAGAACAGCTCAGCCCCTGGTGGGTTTATCTCATCTATACAAGTAGACCTGGTGGCTGAAGCAATTTCATCATATCAGACTGAACAAGGTCTGACTCACAACAGATGCCATCGGTTCTTGGCCAAAATGAGAATTACTCAATTTCTTGGATAATTACATCCATTTCTCTTTCAAAGGCCCTGGTAAAATTTTTGAAAATTACAAGGGTCATATCATGAATCAAATATTCCTTGAACTTTTTAGATATATTGATCTTGATGTACAATGAAAACATTGTGGAACTTTCAATATGTAAAACTTTTCAGTCCAAAAAGAGCATTTATCGAAACTAAGCTACAAAGATGGCTCATTCTTCTGAAAATTGGTGACATTTTTGCATTTCCTTGTGGAGTAAAAAAAAAAAAAAGCATGTGTTTCCTTCCGAAGGATCCTGACATTAGAAATGAGTGGCTGAAGTTTATGGCATAAAAACTTTACTAACATTATAACTGGGCCTCAGAGGAAAAATAATATAATAAAAAAAAAAAGATGCACGATATGACCCCTTTTAGATGAACTCAAGCCTGCACTCACATGGCATTTGAATTAATGCAAATGGTTGGATTTCATATTGCAGTGACACTCACAGGCATCAAGTTGTTTAGAGTAGTGTTGTAAATGCAGGAACGGATGGACCACTCGGCCAAGCAAGCCTCAAACAACTGCAGTGACTCCGATACTCGCTCGTGAAAATCCTCCACAGATTTGTTGGCCATTCCAAAGTACAGATAGTCTGAGTAAAGCCTGCTCTCTCACACACACAAACACACACACACACAGAAACATAATGCAAAACATAATGAGAGTTCAGTCATGACAACTCTTTGAAAGATTTAGCATGTTAATATGGGTATGGCATATTGATAGGTCATGGCGGACTAGATCATATACACTCCTGCTACAAAGCAAGTTCGGAGAGCATAGAACATACAGACACACGGAGTTAAGCTTGGGGACATGCTGCTGCTGCACAATTAGAAACATATAAGACATGCTGCATCTAGCATGTATGGCATGCTGCTGCACAATTAGACATAAATGCAACCCCCATGTAGCAGATCTAGACAAGTGGAGCTGGTAATGGGTTTCAGATAAAACTCTCATAGTGTGCTGCATTAAAACTAGCTCACTTGCAAACTGAGAACATTTAAATGTTAGGTAAAGAGAGAGTATGTAAGTTGATTGGATACCCGAATACACTTTAAAGGACATCAGCTTACACCATGTGAGACGATTGGCTTGACATATCACAATTGAGCATGCTGACTGGCTAAAAAGATAACAAGTTCAAATAACCTATCTATCTAACCTATCTTGCTCCATTCAGAGTTTCATGCCTGAACACTTAAGAAGACGTTCCACAGTGCAATTTCTCATTTACACGGTAATCTTAACACTGGATATGATATTATCACTAGATAATAAGATATCTAATGATAAAAAGTAATTATACAGTATTTGTCTGATTTAATGCATAAAACATTAAATTGGAGTTGTACCTCTCTACTGGTTCTCTAAGCATGACAATGAATTTGGCATCTGGTTGGACAGCATGAATAAAGTCCTGCACCAGAAAAGGAGGCTCCACCCCAGTACCATTGTCATAGAAATAAATCCAAGCATTGTTGTCCCACATAGTAGATGCACTTGCCTCACCTGTTCATCAAAAAAGGTAAATAAGACACTACACACAATGTTAATTTTAGTGTCTGCTTATTAGCAAAAGTTTCAAATTCTGCTTCATTCCAACCAGCTTGTAAGTAGATAATGATATCAGTGATTACATTAGAAAGGGATTTTTGATGCTGCTTTAATTTCTCAGGCCTCAGTTGACAAAGACAGAGGACAAAGCTTGACCATGGCATCTCTACTGGGAAATAAAAACCTGTGTTGCTAGCAGGTATGTATCTAACAGGAGCTTTCACAATCCTTCCTATTCCAAAAATATATACTATATATACAGAAGGGGCCATGAAAACAACTTTATTGACACTGATATTCTCTTACATACCTGAAAAACTAAAAATTAATCAATAATATTTAGTAATACAATAGAAAGGCAAAATCCCAAACTTTACCAATTATGATGTCAACTTCTTTGTGGCTTTTCGAGGAGTTGCTTATTAAATGATCCTGAATCTGATTCGCTGCCTGGTCAAAAAGATCCAGGTAGTCTTTCAGTGGGTAAGGGTTATGAAAACCATTACTCAACCTGATGATCCCTACAAAACAAAGTAAGATTAAAATCAGACATAAATGAGCTTGAAACAGAATCAGAGGGCAGCTGTAGCTGTGAAATTTAATTGTGTGATAAATTAAATGAGATAAAACCCAATGACATGTGTAAATTAAGCAGATGCACTGCACAGTAAGAAAATAGGAGTGACAGGGAGATGAATGAGAATTTTACTGACTTAAAAGTTAATAAATTAATCAGCATAATGTACTCTAAAACAAGATGGCTCTTCAAAGGTTCTTTACTGATATTAATAGTTATATTTAGAACCATATCTTCCCGAAGAACCATTTTCTGCTGAAATGTTTCTTTCAGTTGGGCATTAGGGGTTCTTTATTCTTGCCCTTTTGGTGTTTGGACCAAACTGTTAATAAATTCTTTCAAAGCCACTGTTTTATTGGTTCACTCGCAGCACTGGGGTCCTCCCTGGTAGCTCAACCGACCAATTTCACAGACTGTCAGCACTCTCCATAGGTAAACTTGACATAAATATTTTTTAAATGTCGCTAAAACATTTTAACCATTAGTAGTTTTAGCAGGAAAGTGATCAGGGACAACAAATCCCATTAGCTTAGTTGAAAGCATTTGCTTATTTTTCTTTCACTTCACTTGCTGTTTTTGAAAGTGAAACTGTGGTGAATTTGCAGTTTATCATAAATGTGCTGTTTGACAGCAAGAGGTTGGCCAAATTTGAAGGCATGATTTATAAAACTTTTGTTACCACTATGGCTGCAACTGTTCATGTTGGGGAGATCGCATCTTCTCATCTCATCCACGTCATAAATATCCAAGACGAACATACAGTTAACTTTATGGCGGAACTTTACACATATGGTTGTAATTTAAGCATTTACATGACAAATTGCTCAAAATATTTTTTCTTGTTGCATCATTATCCTCAACGCATTCAGAAATTATACATTATTTTACAAAGAGCTTCTTAACCTTTGATATGACCTAGAGATAATGACATCTGTTTTTCTCTCTCTGCAGGGAATGAGATTGATGGACCAACTTTAGTGCTTATAATAACCTATAAATAATAATCACAGAAGGAATGAAACTACACCTGTTATCTGACAACAGACAATTTTGCCACTGCTTGATAAAGGCAGCACAGCACATGGGTCCATATTAAGTGCTTTAAAGGAGACCTATTATGCCCCTTTTTACAAGATGTACTATACATCTCAGGTGCCCCCGGAATGTGTCTGTGAAGATTCAGCTCACAATACCCCACAGATCATACCATGTTATAAATGCCTCTTTTTTGGGTGGAATCAAAAACATGCTGATTTTGCGTGTGTCTCTTTAAATGCAAATGAGCTGCTGCGCCCCGCCCCCTTCCGGAAGATGGCTGTGCCTGTGCTTCAGATACTACAGCGACAACAAATCAGAATGATTTATGACTGACAGCATAAATACTGGAGTTCAGCCATATATGTCTGAATATATATATATATGTACTGTATATCTGGTCTCTGTGAATACAATCAGAGACAATGGTAACTTAGCAGCATTAGCCATGGAATCAGCTAACAAGCACATTTGGAGAGGCGATTTCAAAACATTAACAAAATAAAAGTGCGATACTTACATCTTCAGGATATAAAGCTGGAACACGAACAGTTGGTACTGATCCATGCTTGATAATCAATTTTTTTAAAAATCCTGCTTTATATTGACACTTATTCACAAAGCAGTCCGGTATAAAATTATTTGCACAAACATACACACATTTTAGTATGTTTTGGGGCACATTTCCTTCAAAAACAAAATGTGTCCAACATGTGTCTTCAGTGGCTCTGATGCCGGGAGTACATGAAGACTTTGTTCACTTTTAGAGCCAACAACAGAACACTTATGACAATTACGAAGCTGAGACAATATTCTTCTCACATTATCTGCTACAGCGTGGAAAAAAATGGCAGACTGTGTGTAGATCACTCAGGGGAGGATCTATGATAACAGGGTGGAGTCCGTCACCAGTCGTGGGTGAGGCCTGCTCTAACATGATGTCACTTTAGAGCAGAAATTAAAACCATTCATTTTGACACTGTTTTTGATTAATAGAAATATATGAAAGAGGAGTGTGTTGACTTTTAACATTATAGGGTGGTTGTGTACACACACTGCCGACTAACATGTATGTACAAACACAGTGTAAAAGTGAATTTTGCATAATAGGTCCCCTTTAAATTTCAACATTTGCAAAGTAAAACTTTCTGTAACTGGTGATTTCCTACCCGTAAGATTGTAATTTTCTTTAAAATACTGACATTTTGTTCTGAAAAATTATGGATTTTCATTGTGATTTCCATATCCATCCCACCCGCGGTATACGAGTCATTGTCTGCTCTGATAACAGCATACTGTATGCCTGCCTTAAAGATATTATATTATGTTAGTTTTAGTTTTTATCTATTTTTGCTATTAAATTATACAGTATAATTAATTAATGCAATGTAATTTCTTTGTGTCATATGTTTACAGTGAAAATACATTATGTCCTACAGCTGTGTTTGGTGGGGATACTTTTCTTTGCTTCTCCATTAAGCGCGTGAGTGATAAAGACTGAATTTGTGATCCATATAGCATTTTGGAATGTTTTAATTATTAACTTGGGTTCATGCATCAACATTTTCCCGGTCAGAAAATAATTAAATTAAATAAAAACCTATCACACGTAATTTCACTTTTTCTCTTTCACATTGTGAAGGGCTCACATACAGTATATTGTCCACATGCCGAAACACTGACTCTTTGAACTTATTGTGTGTTTCTATTCAGACAGACACTGTTGGAACCCACAACCACATAAGAATGACTGCCACTCAATTACATCAAAATACACAGTGAAGGAATTATTTATGTATTATTGTTCTACTGCTTCTGAAGCAGCGTACAAATGTTGTTGTCACGTGGTACCTGTTCCTTTTCTCAGCGCCATTCAGGATATGCCAATCACAGTCGTTTGCAATATAAAAAAAAATAAAAGAAAATTCTGGACAATGCAGGCGCAGACTGCCATTTGTATCTTACGTCCTGTCCTTGAAAGTAATACATTTAAAAATATGTTATGTGTACAAATGTTTCCTGTCTAATTAAAATTGTTTTAATTAATAAGAGTTTTGCATGCAGCCCCAAAAGAAGGATTTTGTATTTTCGGCCTGTAAGCGCCCTCTTGAGGAAGACGCCTTAAAATTTTAACGATAGTGTCAGATGTGCAGGATTTTAAGATGCTAGTATAACTCCCAATAAATGTTGCATTTTTTTTAAATTAGAGAAGAACCTCTGTATATATATATATATATATATATATAAACACAATTTTATCAATAAATAAAGCATTTGTGATTAAAAAAAAAAAAAGTAATTTGTTTGATGCCAAGCCTAAAACTTTATTCAGGAGGCATACTTTTTCAGATAAATGTGTAAGTAAATAAGCATTCTGATCAAATATTATGTGTTATGTACATTTTTTATTTACCCTACCCTTTGTTTAGATTTCCATTTGTTTAATGCTGGTTAATACATTTTACAGAATGTCAATTCATGTTACTTGGATTTCATTTTCTCAATGTAAATCTTCTTGAAAAAGATAACATTAGATTTTGAGACAATAATGTTATTTGGTTTGTTGGTTTGGTCTGGATTATTGTATCGCATATTGCTGTCACACTATTCAAGATAATTGCGTATCACATTTTTAAATGGAAAGCCCAAGTGGGCAGTTCTTAATCTTTTTATTCATTAGAAATTCTTAAAAAAATACTAATATTAAATAAGGTGAGGCAGAGAAATATGAAGTTAATAAAAACAAATTAAACTTGTTATATGAGATATTTTTTATTTTTCATATATATCAGCCTACTAGACTGACTTTCTTGCATTCTCTCAATACCAAAATTTGTTATATTATCCATGCTATATGTCCCTACTAACTTTCAAACCAAACCTACGCCCTTGACTCTAAGGAGGCTTTCACATTGGGCACGTTTGCTGCGGTCCGATTCCAAGTGCGATTTGTTCCCGGTGCCCCCCATGGCGTTGGTCTGGTTTCACACTCACTTGATTCTATCGAACCCCGGTCCATTTCCGTTCATCTTATGCCATGACACACATGCATGGAGAACACAATGCGACTCATCATACTTCTTGTTTTTTGGTTATTTTGGTGCCATTATTCACAGCAGAGTGAACGACAAATGCGTATATGTGTGCTTTATGGCGTAACTCATCAGATGTCCAGGGGAAGGTGGCTTGCTGCTGCTCACAAACAGCATTTTTTGAGGAGACAGCTGATTGCAAGGAATTAATTTGCATCTTTGTTTACACTGCACACTAACGCTCGTGTCCAAGGTGAAGACAGACAGACAGACAGACAGACAGACAGACAGACAGACAATTTTGATTGAACTTGTATGTCATTGTCGTGTCATTACTTTTTTGGGACTTTCAGGAATGAACAACACATGCGCAGGTTACTTTCCTTCCTGATCAAAAGCACACCCGAGTCTGAGTTGCTTACACATTCACATGAATCGTGCTACAGTTCCACTGCAACTGAACTCAGACCACGTCCTACAGGTAGTCTCGGGTTCGGTACTCCGGTACGCTCCCTGGTCCACATGACAGCGTTCACATTACCAATTTACGTGCTCTGTAAGCCAATTTACCAATTTACTAAACTGCCAGTATGAAAGCACCCTAAGATTTCTCAATCACAGTGGAATCTGAAATCCGTTGAACTCACCAAACCGCTTTCTGGTCCACCAGTGTGGTTCTTTCATAGTAGTGAAATGGACCTCAGGATGTAGCCGTAACCGATCATAGAGATCCGTGGTGCCACACTTTGGCTGGCCGATGATGTAAAAAAAGGGTAGGCAACGCAGGCGGTATCGTCTACCAGCATGCTGGTGAAGGTGAGCCGGAAAAGCTCTGCGCAGGTGGTCATATATTGCTTGGAAACGCTTTGAATAAAGAGCATACAGATTTTTCCCATATGGATCTGCTGAGATATTCTCAAAGAACTCTTCATACCAGCAAGGATTCTTGAGAGAGGGATGAAATTTCAGAGGAATTGCAGATAATATCTAGGGAGGAGAAAAAGCAGAACAAAAGGTTTTTCCTTGGAAAAACTGATACTTGTAAGAGTGCAGCATATTATGAAGGTATACATTTGAATACATTATATACCGTATATAAAAGAATGTGTAATGAATGAAATCACAATTTGCTGTGAGTTTAAAATTACTTACAAATCTTCTATAATTCAAAACTCTTTGAATCTCTAAATAAGTTACCCAGATATTTAATTGCCTATGGCCTTATCATAAGTATGAATATAAGCCATTTCATTGTGCCACACTAAAATTGTTTATTTCGTTTATTTTTTTAATGAAATTATTTAACAATATAATTCAAATGCACATACCTGTGGCTCTTTCTCTCTCAGTTCTCCAAGATCAGGCACTCTTCTATGGCTAAAATCCACTTTGTCCACAATGCTCCTCACTACCTCTCTCACAACAGTGTAATCTGTATTGGAGGAAATATCCAGGGGCATATGTTCTGGATGAGACAATACAGTGATTTGATATGGTGACGGAGTTAGAAAGAGCCCTTTTTGGTCCCTCGTCAAGATGTAGGAAGCCATGATGAGAACAGTGACTATTAGCCCAAAAACAAAGCTTACAATTTTGACTTTCCGTGCAGACACAAGTGTCCAGGGGCCCCATGCTTCGTGTTGCACTCGCTTGTTGTCTACGATGGTCAGTACCTTTGTCCACTTGTTGTCAAGGTTGATAAACGCAGGCTCCAGTTTCTCATAAGGAGCACTGAGAAGCCCATACTTCTGGTCCATTTTTCTGTTAATTGTATCTGCTTTGCAAATACAGTGAGTCCCATTGATGCAAGTTATTGTAGGGAGAAGTTTGCCCCATCACACTGCTTGCCTGAAGTACTGCATAATCCACAAGAGCCCTGTTTGCTAGTGAAATCTCCGTCTTTCATTCAGCAGATGCTGTGTGGCTTCAGGCCATTTTTTGTGATAGGATGCTTGTGGGCAGAGAGACAGACAGTAGAATGTGCAAGCCGGCTGCTCTGGGTTTCCAGCACACGTGACAAGGGCCAAGATGTGTGGGAGACAATCAGAGCACTCCTTTAATTTAGCAGCCACAGATTAGACAGAGGCAGCAAGGTTAACACACAAGCACAAACACAATGCAGATGTTGTCAAGGTCACAAACGCCCCTTCAACAGCTCAGATCTCAGGATGGACTATTCCTGTAAGAAAGAATATAGCATTACTGCAAACAAAGCCATTGTACACAAAGAGATATCATTGATTTGAGTCTTGTCTAGGACTCCCATGTTGTAAAGACCAGCACTGCTGGTCACCAGCATGTGTTTTGTTTTGGATGCTGGTCCACCACAAACCAGCCAGAACCGAAATGTATTTTAGAACATATTTTAACATCCAAAGTCAATTAAAGGGATAGCTAAATATATATATATATGTAATTTACTCACATCATGATGTACCAAACTTCTGTAGAGCATGTAACAATATATTTGCCAGGTAGAATTTCAAACGTAAGTTACAAAATCACACATGATCAGAATAAACAAACATTCCTAAAAATACAAGACAAATAAAAAAAAAAAAAACATTCCTGGCAATAGAAAATTACGTGCAGAGATAAGCGTGGGATATCTGACTACAGACTCCCCAAGTTTCTTGCCAACCTTCCTTAAATCCAGAAAGAAATTGTATACCAAATCGTATTATACTTTGAACACACACACACACACACACACACACACACACACACACACACACACACACACAAAAAAAACCTTCTCTCACTCTCTTTCCTTGTCTCTCTGTCTCTTTTCTCTGCCTTTCTTTATAACTGAGTATTTCATTCTTGGCAACAATGCTAACACACAATGAAGACACAAAACAATACCCTCTGACATCTGTTGGACCATTCAGAGACAACAACATTATCATAAGAAACCTGAACTGTTTAAACTGCAATAAAAAAGCTCTACTAGTAGAGCATGGCACTAGCAAGAACATGATCACAGCATGTTACTTTCACATGTAATGGTACCCTGACAAGTTTCTGGCAAGTGCCATCTCCTATCAGAAATCTTTTTTGTCAGTTAAAATGCCTGTAGTGCTACTGATAGCATGTTCAGCAAACAGCCTCAGAGATATGGGTTCTGGTCCCATGGAAACCAATAAGTTATGCCATTCACATATGATTAGCGGCATTCAGTGGTTGCATTTTCCATCTAAGATTACATTTTTACTCCACTGATGGTTAGGTTTATGGTTTGGGTTATGGCATATGGTTATGAAATATGCAGTACTGTTAACAGCATTACTTAATTTACAACTAAAAACAACTCACTTTTGGTTTAAATTTTGGTAAGCACAGGCTGATTTCACCTGAAGAACTTCTGACTTCTTGTCACTGAATTCAAAGTGAGATCACTCTCTTTGCAAATGCAAGATCTGGTTTGATCCCAGAAAATACAAATAGCAATAAATTATGAATGCATGGTAAATTATTAATAATCATGCTTTTAAAATAGCATTATTTTGAACAAATAGACTGAAGTTATTTTAGGTGAATGTCTCAAGATTATAATGAAATAAATGATATAATGCTGTAACTGCAGTGTTTGAATAACCTTTTCAGGTGGTTCTTTATAATATCTAGTGGATTTAAAACATTTGGTTTTGGGTTGTCTTTGGGAAGACTGATGGTCTCATATTAATAAATATATGTGAGTGAATATTTAGCACTCTTAGCATGGTTAAGTTATTTAAACCCTTCAATTTTTCAACATGTGTTTTTAAGTCAAGGTTTCTTCCTCCAAAATCTCTTGCTGAAAATTTCACAGTCAGGTGTGGAAGCAAAACTGTGGCACAAAAATTAACAACAAAGCATTAATCTGCAATGTAGAACTAACATTCTGCTGAATATGCAGGGTTGGGAAATTGTAGACTAGGGTTTGTTTGTTTTTGCTATGCTTTTAAAATAGCATTATTTTGAACAAATAGACTGAAGTTATTTTAGGTGAATGTCTCAAGATTATAATGAAATAAATGATATAATGCTGTAACTGCAGTGTTTGAATAACCTTTTCAGGTGGTTCTTTATAATATCTAGTGGATTTAAAACATTTGGTTTTGGGTTGTCTTTGGGAAGACTGATGGTCTCATATTAATAAATATATGTGAGTGAATATTTAGCACTCTTAGCATGGTTAAGTTATTTAAACCCTTCAATTTTTCAACATGTGTTTTTAAGTCAAGGTTTCTTCCTCCAAAATCTCTTGCTGAAAATTTCACAGTCAGGTGTGGAAGCAAAACTGTGGCACAAAAATTAACAACAAAGCATTAATCTGCAATGTAGAACTAACATTCTGCTGAATATGCAGGGTTGGGAAATTGTAGACTAGGGTTTGTTTGTTTTTGCTATTTTTTTTTTTTTAAACTAAAAATCAATTCGCTCATCTTGTTTTGGTTTCTTGTTTTTACTTTGACAGATGAATGGGTCTACAGAGTCCTATGGTAGAGGGTTTGCCTTTTTATCATTTCATCAGACAGTTCAAGGCTGTTATTTACCACCATATTGTGATTAAACTTACCTTGGGGAGATCATTAACAGAAATGTGACTCTAGCAAAGCCCACACAGTCCTCAGTAATCCATGCTGGACTAATATATAGATGTGGGGCTCTTAAATTATAGATTATTCCTACTTGTGCATGAAAATTAGTGGTTTGAATAAGGCAGAGGGAGAGAAAGAGATAGACAGAGAAATAGCGAGAGATTAATGAAAGACAGAGAAAAAAGAGGGAAGGTAGTCAAAGAAGGACACGTGCGTTCCCATGGAGATGAAGGCAGGTGTCATTGATCTGTGTTACCATGGAAAACAGACTTCTTTTATGTGTATGCCGACCTTAAATGAAATCCTAATGACAGATTGTAGTTGTGAGTAATGTAGATTGGCAATAATTTTGGTCTCATTATTTGTGTTAACAACATAGAGCTTGAGGTAAACTGTTGCAACATTGACCACCATCCTTTTCCACGTGGCTTTCTATTTTAAGAATAAGCGTTACATTTTTGATGACTTTGGCATAGAGTTGGGCTGACGTGAACTGTCACATTAAAAGCATTCCAGAATAACAAACTCAGCTCTAAGTATGGGGAGGTGAGCCATCTCTGAGCGTGTCTTCATTATGAATCTAACTGAAGCAGAGGAAGAGTGTACCGGTGTACAGCATCAGAAAAACACTGCAGTTCACAGCTCAATGAATCATTACTGAGAAGCCCATCATTACACGTCAATCAAAACGACAGGTGAGGAGCACTACAAATTGCATGTCTGTTGATGCTTTTGATCATGCTTATGCAATGCTGACATATTTAAACCCCCAACCACAAAACTCAAATCTCCTTAAATGTAAAGTATTACATTTCTGTGATACTAGTGTCACCATATCTGTGTTTAGTGTGTTGCTAAGTGGTTGCTAGAGTTTTCCGTATGGTTGCTAGGTTATTGAATACTGTCCCAATTCAAACGAGTCCACCACACCCACTTCTCTATGCTATTCTCTTCCCTTTCAAAGTCGTTCAGAAGACCTAGATTGACATGTGAATCGGGCCACTGCCATAACGTTAATTTACTTATAGCTTCTAAACAATTAAACAAATCAAAATAATTTTGATAATTTTTGTCATGAGGTTCTCGAGATTATACATGCAAAATGTTGTGTGAATCGGACCAACGGTACCATCGGACCAAAGTAGATTTTGCTGAGAACTCAAAACAGCAGACGGGATACTTACAAGATAACTAGAGTACTTGGTATTTAAATTAATTTGCCACTGACAGATCACATGATGTAATACATTATTTGCGGTATCATTAATGTCCGTAGCTCAAACAGTGCAGGGCGAGTTACGCACCACAATGTATTACTTAGGGTTAGGGGTATACATGTGCAATAGTGTTAGTGATTTCCATTAGTAAGCCCACTTATATAGATTGTTTTCAAACAGGTTTTCAAACGCTTCTGTCATCTGCCATTGGCTGGATAAACGTATTGTCCTGCCCCTAATTCATGCATTGGATAAGCTAATGTTGCTTTGTTGGATTGGTCAGAATGGTTAAACATGATTTAAATGCACACAGCCACAGTATTTACCCTTTTAGGGGGAATCAACCAACTAATGTCTTACTTATAGTTGTCAATAAATGTAAAGAAAATCATGTAAACCACATCACATTTACAGTGCCTTGAAAAGTAAAAAGCTTAGATGTTTGGGATATTGGTACTATAGCACTATTCTTTGCAATCTATTGGACAATGTAAAAGCCTACATATTATTGCAAAGTACTATCATGGTAACACTTGAAGGACTTTTTGGTGTCAGGTAGCATACTGTTATGGTTTTTTATATGATAGAACTGCAGGACAGTTTTACAGCACAGTGACCAATCCACTACCACAAATCCCTGAGCCTGACACACTCCCAAAATAAACATAATTCTCTAGCACATACATCTCTTGCCCATCTGATCCACAGTCATATAGCAGGCAAGACTGCTGTCTCTGAGCACAGAGGCTGCCCTTTGTGAGCCAGGAACTGATGGAATAGAAATGGACAGAAGGGAATGCTATGTATCCGGGGTGAAAGTCATAGTTGAAGTTGGAGCCCATGTAGAAACAATACATCACTAAGAAAAAAACAGTGTGTGTTCTTGGTTTTATATGTGTACATGTAACAGTAGCCAGCTGGTAGGTAGCTGTGCAGTGTGTAAAACTCACTCCCCTGGCCTCAAGAGGCACACTGATACTAGGGACTGTAGCCTTTAGCCTCCTCATTAGCTTCACCGAAGCCGGAGACCCCGGTTCGAATCCTGCTCGGAGCAGGTTGAGCAGGACCAGTTACAGTGGTGCTGTGACCTGGATGGGAGTGAGGTTTAGAGGAGTGACTGTAAAAGTAGACAGCTGGTAGGTAGCGATGCAGTGTGTAAACCTCACACCCATTTTTATTTTTTTATTTTAATTGCTCCATGTTTACAATGCTAATGCACAACATCTCTCTGATTTCCTGTTGTTGGGTCAAAAATTACTGTGCTGATAAAAATTTCCTTTGACTGAAATGTAAAAGAATACAAATACTTGGTTGATCTCAAAAGATTATTATGAGTGAAGGCTCTGTTTACAAGGATGTGACATTTGACAGAGACAACCTAGATATAGCCTCTAGAGTGACAGTCAATCCCATGCATTCACTGTTCACTTCATGACACAATATAGGCAACATACAAAATGTCTCTGCACAGGATGGGAAAAATTACAAAGACGTACACATTAAGTCCCTATGTATGCAAAGCAATTAACAGAGAATAAATATATTACTTAATAGATGATCATTTTTATATATTTTATAGGTGACTTAACGAGTTCTCAGTCTCATCATGAGTGTTGGTTGTTATCCGATTACAAAGTAAAAAATTACAAAGTAAAAAGTTACATTTTAAAGTTACTGTTAAGTTAATTACTTTTAAGTACATTAATTGGGTTACTCATTTCAAAAATAACATTATGTATGTATAATACATTTAAAGAATGATTTTTTAAGTACATCTGTATGTCTGTTGCCCCAAGTGGACAAAGCAATCGCGGCACACCTGTGCCTCTAGAGCGCTACCACCTGGCGGACTTGCCCGGAAATCGCTTCTCGAGCCTGTAGGGTGACATCGTCCCTGACGACAAAAACCCTACAGTGCTGCCGGGCAGGCCACTGCCGCCCTTCATGCCACGGCCCTCTCGCAGGTGCATCAGGCCGAAGCTCTGAAAGAGTTACACGAGGGTATTTCTGATCCCGATCTCGCCCTCCGAGCGATGAAGGTCACAGCCCTCTGACTCACGAATTCTGCAGAAGAATTCGTGGTCAGACCCAGTACTTGTGCTACGTGCCCTGTACCGGGGTAAGTGCTCCACAGGTTTTCGGTTTCCTTGTTAACCTCCTGTGATGTGTCTTCCATGGAACGGTCTCCCCCTTCCTTGTGGTAGACCCGCGTCTCCCTTGGCAGAGCCCTCTCTGCCCCAGTCGCTGTGTTTGTAGAATCCCCCCTACGAAGGGCAGGACTTACCACCGCGCCTCTCCCATATCCGGCCATTCGGCCCATATGGTGTATTTGCTATTTTTTACCCTTTCCTCCTCTCCAGGGCAAGGTGTGACCTCCAATGGGCCTTTTCCCCCTGAAAGAATAGGCCCCAGCTGAATATTTTTTTATGAAGAGAAAAACTTAGAGAGAAAAGGCAGCGGCTGGCATGGCCTGCTCCCATATTTGGTACGTAGCACATGACATCTTGGGGCGTCTGGGGAGGCTCTGTGCAGCCCGAGTGCATCTGTTCTTACGCTCATAGAAGCTTGCCTACTCCTGCATCGGTAGTTCACGTGACCAGTTCAGTCATTGTGGCGTTTTGTATATGGGACCCCAATTGTCATCAACACAACATCGAGTGAGGAACAGAAGGGGAACATCTCGGTTACTGTTTAGATATATTAGACACTTTTAAATTATTTATAAATTGTGTTTTATCTCTCTTTATCTCTCCTGATGTCAAATCGGAAATGCTAAAAATGTTATCACTTAATGCGTTCAAATGACAAAAATAATTCAAATACTCCACATAACGTCATCAAAATAGTTATTATGAACACTCTGACTTCTGACAATTTTTAATTCAGTCAAACAAAACAACCAATAATTTTAGATTAAACGTGTTAGCATTACCATAGGATATAATGGAAAGCAACCAACCAACACCAAGACAGCACCGCTTAGGGCCCCACCAGAAACAAACTCTCCACATACTGTAGTTCTGGGCAGAAATGTAGCGACTATGAAATTCAATGATTGAATGTTTGTATGCAAAAATGTCCACGGAAAAATTACTACTACTAACAAAGATGTTGCAGATGATGAAGATGACGTTGTTGTTGATGATGATGATGATCCAATCATTATCATCATTCTTAATTTCTATTTTGAGTTCTGACGAAACTCAAAGAAACCATGAAAAATATTAAGAAATATATATAACAAAAACAAATACTGATCCAGCAACATAAAGCCAACCTTTCCTATTTCTATGGTCCAGATGACAAGTGAATTGTGGTAGGGTGTGTATGAAAGTAAAGGGACAGAGAATAATTTAAAATGAGTTTTGAACTTAAAATAAAAATAAATAAATAAATGTATGTCCATTTAAAAAAAAATGGAATTGTACTGCGTCATTCAATGACATCTGTGGAAAAACTGCAGAGAGCTAAAAATGCATAAAATAGGAAAATTTTGACAATATTAAATATGTTTAATTCAAGGTTGAAATACTTTCTATTGAAGCCTGTTTGATTTAGTTTTTTCCCTGATGATAATTAATGCATTATCTATTAACCGGTTGATTTGCACCCCCTTTTTTAGCACAAACAATGAAAATGACATACCTGAACTTAAATGGTTGTATTTACTGTATTTACCCTTTGGAATATGGACTCAGTTATACTATCTTTTGAATGAAGACACTTTGGGCTTTATTTCCCAAGTTTAAGAATTAATATATGTTGTTATTTATTTATTTTTAAGTTAGAGAAGCTGAAGTTTGGAGTAAAGGAAATATTTTGTGCTGAACATGTTTTTATAATCTAAAAAAATCTATAAATTTTTTTTAGTATAAAACAATAATACCATTTTTTTTAGATCAACTTTGAAGATGATCTAACATAAAATTAGGTTCCTGCAAGCTTTTTTCTCTGTAATATCGCTGGAAGCGTACAGAGTAAAATTAAGGCTCTGCCTTTCAAGACGACACAAAATCGGTCTGCACTGCTTAGCTATTATGAATAAAACTACACTAAATTTTAAAAAATAGACTTTGGAGACAGGCTCATTTTGTTTACGCGACACTAAATATAAGATAATATACAGTTTTACAACATGAATGCTGCTCAGATTTCATAGTTTGTTGAAGAAAGATGACGAAGGGTAATTCTTTCAGGCGAGATCTCATCTAAACAATGGAGATATCAATATTTCTCAGATGTATACATTTTTTGGACAAAAAGTGCTATTGGATGTTTTTCAATGAACACTTGCTATGGACAATTGACCCAAGTGTGGCGAACTGAATTCATCTGGCGATCGCATTTTCATAACAAAGGTATGAAGTCCCGTTTTGATATTGCATGTTTTCATTTGTACTCCTAGCACAAATACCTAAATAGATGTATCTGGAGCATTGCTATTCATGAAGCAGAGTTCGGATATCAATGTTGAACCCTTAGACCTTTAAAAAGATGTATACAGTAATTGTTTAACATTCATTACATTTATACACAGTAAATTATATATTAAACGTAAACAAAGTGACGTCACCACCGCATGCAGGGAATTGTGTATCAACAAGTTAAACAATACTAACATAGAAGTAAGGTTGCTATTATTAATGCATGAATTCAGATGAGTCATGTTGTAGTTAATGTTAGCTCTTCATTAGATCCTGATTAGTACATTCCTTAACTCATCATTAATTCATGCAGAAGTAAGTATTAATTCAGGTATTAATTCATGATTATTTATGTACTGTTATTATAAAGTGTTACCATTGTAGTGTATGATAGGTTCGGTTTAAATATTTATTAATTGCTTTTGCATCTTTTCTATAATCTCCTGATTATTTTAGTTTTCTACTACACCCAGAGCAGCTGAGTTCAGCGTGAGCTGCGGTGCAAAAATAGGCTCAACGCCGGATGTATCTGCTTACTACGCATCTGGGACAAGACAACTCGTGGCACAAGCTTGCAATGTGAAAGCTGTAATCTGTTAATATAAGCACTGAAATGAAAGCACACCACTCACACCCCGCTCATGCCCTGCTCACAGAATATGTGTGACACTTGCATTATTTGTATTGTCTTATTAACTAACCCAGTGAATGAGTAATAAAGGAAACACATCTTTCCACATTCCCCCATGGGCTGCTTTATCAATAAATGAATACATACATGGCATAAATACAGGGAGTTATTATTAGTGACATCTTGAATAATGTGGGACCCATCTGGCAGACAGATGTGCTTTTTGGTGATGTTACGTGAACTCCTGCTGAAGTAGGTCTTTCTCAATGCCTCTTTATTCCCTTTATTCCAGCATGCATACATATGACGAAAGGCTCCCTGCTGTGTTTGGAAGATTTGTTTTGTAGTCTAAAGAAGATGTTTGTGGCTCAACGATTGAAACACGAGGGGTGTGGTTTGCTGTTGATTTCAGGCTGTCAGAACATTGATGGAAAGCTATACTGTCTTTTGCTGTGCATCGTGTGTGGCAGCAGAGCAAGGAGGCAGTGGTGATGTGTGTGTGTGATCCTTACTGAAATGAGAAATAACATATAAAAAAAGGAAGTAACATGATAATTTGTTCAACTGTTACTGTATGTGCTTCCTGACAATGCTCCAAAACAATTTTGTGTTTTTGATGACCAGCTCTGTACACTTTTTGGAAGACTATTTATGTCCCAGATACGCACACAATACAACAATAGATCCAAGTTCCACTTGAAAGTTAATCAATAGCCTCTTCTTTGTTGCCACTCCAATGCACAATTCACAAGGATAATATGTAGCCAATGTCAGCGCACTTGTGCATAAAAATTTTAAGTCACACCAATTTTATAACAGCTTGAATCTCATCTCATTAATAAACTATGCACTGGATTTATAATTAAATCTGCTGCCTGAGACTTACGATATAAAATGTTGAGGTGTAAAATTGAAAATATTTAGAGAAAATAGAGGCTTGTTGTAATAAAGCATAGTAATGCATGAGTTACAAATACAGTAACTCAAATAATTATTTCTCATTCGCTTTTTTCATGTTCCCACACTCCATAAAACAACTTTAATTTTCCTTAACCCTATAAAGCAATTTTTACAATATACTAGATATCCTCTGGTCCTGATGAAATTTTCTGTGCTCTTCTGGAAGTAGAAGACCTCGTAATACAGACTGATATCACAGTGAATCAGAAAGAGTAGGTTGACTTTTATTTAGCTAAAGTCAGTCTGTGCTTCCCAAAAATAAAAACACTGCCCCAAGTAAACCCAAAGAAGGGCTTCAACAACTAATCGAAAAAATCGCTAATTATCAATAATAAAAATTATCAACAACTAATTTCATTATCGATTAGTTGGATATATGTGGCGAGCACGAAGATGCTCCGCCAGTGACGTCACTTTACAGCCCAGTGAATATGTGTTGCAAGATGAAACTTGTTTTCAAAATGACAGACAAATTGAGGAAATTATAAACACTTCAAAGAATATCATAATAAGCATACAGTTTAATGTGGAACAGTTGCTGCATCAGGTGCATTGAAAGAGGGCATGTTCTGTATATAATGCGCTTAATGCTGCGTTCACAATGCCAGCTACTTTGCGCTGCATGTCTCCAGTGGCTGCCGGTTAGGCCGCTAGTGGTGTGTATGGAGAGTCTAAACAACACTGTTTCTTTACAATTCATACTATTATTAAAATATTAGTAAGGTTATTAATATGGTACGTTTATTCACTATATCTGATCATTAATATGGTTTCCTTTGCTGTCATACATGTAACACATTTAAAAAAAATTTTTTTGATGATTTAAACCTACTTGGAATCCCCGCGATCTCAGATACACCATTCCACGCATCATTTTTCTTAAATATGTCCCTGTTCATGGGCAGAGACGTATCATATAACACTGGTAAATTGCTAACAGCAAGGATTAGCCTTTCCTCCATATTTCCATCACTGCAGGAGCTGAGTGAGAGAAGGATCACGTGAGCTCTACCATCTTCTCTCGTATTGGCTGTTGCTCCTGAAAGTCGCTCGTCAAGTGTCGCTGGACACGCCCACATTCGGTCGCAATTGCTCATGTCGCCAGAAGTCGCCAGCTCTCATTGAAAATTAATGAGATGTGGTCATTTTGTTGCTGCATGTCGCTAGTAGTGTGAACACAGTTGAAGAGTTGTTTCTCTCCAGCACATAACTTACATTTTACTGCTGTTTTCTATGTTTTATAATGTACACTTGTTATGAATTCAAAATCCGGCATGTATTTCCAGCTATTTTGCAAAACTGTTTGTTTCCGTTAAACTTCACTGAGCAAATGAGCATGTGCATCCGCGTCAATCAAACCAATCCCAATAGAGAAAGGGAGCACCATCATTTTGATTAAACTCGTGAAACATCATTCCATGCTTTCAGTTTCAATGTAATAAATTGGGCAGCTCTCATGGATGTCATGTTCACATGTGCTGGTTTTAAAGTGTTTTAGATTGTTTCTCTTCATGTAACCACATGTAATACAATGAGCACCAGGATGAGACTTGTTGTTCACACAAAATATCAGAATGTGGCAAAAATATGACCTCAGTGATTTCGAATGAGACATGATTGTAGGTACCAGACGGGCTTGTTTCTTTATTTCTGTAACTGCTGATCACCTGTTATTTTCACAAACAACAGTCTTAAGAGTGTATTCAGAATGGTGCCAAAAGTAAAAAACATACAGTGAGCGCCAGTTCTGCAGACAAAAATGCCTTGTTGATGAGAGAGGTCAACGGATAATGGCCAGGGCTGCGTTTCCCAAAAGCATCGCAAGCTTAAGTTGATCGTAGAGACCACTAGCGCCAATAGTTTCTACGATCTACTTAGGTTTATGATGCTTTTGGGAAACGCAGTCCAGGCTCGTTCGAGCTGACAGAAAGGCTACAGTAACACAGATAACCACTCTGTACAATTGTAGTGACCAAAACAGCATCTCAGAATGCACAACATGTCGAACCTTGAGGCAGATGGGTTACAACAGCAGAAGACTGTGTCAGGCAATTTATTAGGACCACACTGTTTCTAATAAAGTGCTCAGTGAGTGTATATATGTTCAGACTATTACTTCATATGTTAGGCTTTATAAGGTTAAGACAGAATTTTGTCTATCACGGAATATTCTTGACTTTTTATGTTCCTTCGTCATTTTCCATCAATCTCCCTCTCTCTTTACAGTTTAATCAGAACTTCACACTTTAAATAAACTTAATAGTAAATCCTTACTTCCTGCAATGAGATTTAAGATATTTTATGTCAAACTAAGTTACAGGTTGTCAAATGTGTAATTTGTTAGATATTAAAATACTTTCTCCTGTTCCAGCTTAATTTGCAAAAACAACTATTAGTAAGTCATTCATTCTTGAGCATCCCAACAGAAATATCATATCAACAGAAATTAAACTTTACCTTTAAGTAAATCTATATGTAAATCTATATGAACACTGTAAGTCAACTGCTTTCCCATCACTCCCTGTCTGGAAGATAAGTGATAGACTTTAAAATACTTTAAAATGTATTGACATCTAAGTGACGATCAAAGATTACAATTGTGGTAGCAGTTTTAGAAAACAAACTCAGAGCAGACAGCACACTTTGTTTCCCCCTTTCTCAGTTGGCCATGCTATTCTAATCCCAAACAATACAGGCTCTTTTACCCGAGAATGCAATCGGCCTTGTCCTATCTTGGGATAGTGGCTGGCTAATGTTCCATGCATCATTAAAGAGAGCAGCAGACCAAAGGTTCTGGCACAGATGACCAGCTGAGAGAAAAAGAGGGTGAGAGAGACCGAGAGAGAGCAGTGAACTCACATAGCCCACCGATTAGAGACTGTCCTCCCTTCATTGGTACTGACCCACATTGTTTAGTTTTCTGCCCCAAATTGACATGAAAGGTGCAGAACTCAGCTCCAGGGGGCCTGACAGCAGAAGTAAAATCATATTATGACTAAATCTTCCCTCACTGACATATTCACTAACCAATGCAGGTGGTACCGTATGAAAACACTTTGTGGGGGAAGGAAGATTTCTGCTCAGAATCTCCATTTCCCTCCAAATCCTACAATTACCTCCAGAAATTCAACCAAAAGCAGCTTTAAAATATCACTCTGTTTGTTTTTAGCATTACAATAGCACAGTAATGCACTGAACAACTGCAAAAGGAGATAGTTCTCTGATGAAGATGGGCGTTTTAACCAATGAGCCAAGACACTAGGCAGGGATATGCATAAATGATATACTACCCTCATTTACTCTTTTACAAAAGCTATAGAGATGCAGCCCGGAAGTACATTAGAGTAGCTTCACAAAGTTTATTTTTTACATGCAGTATAAATAAGGCATGCTGTACATTAGGCTACACTTATGTAAATTTATATTACAATAATGAAATGGAATTAATATTACAATAAGCTAATGTAACACAATTCTTTAACATACTGACATACATACAGTTTTATTGTGTGCAATCAATAAAAATTTCTAGAAGGGAAATTAACTTAATCCATTTGTGGTGGGAATACATAAATAATTTTGTTGGCAAACTTGATGTATGAGCAGATTAATTCAAGCATTATTTTTACATCTAACCTTATCTGTTTAGTTTATTCAAATTTGTATACTATTAAATTATTATTATTATTATTAGTAGTAGTAGTAGTAGTAGAAGTAGTAGTAACTAGTAGTAGTAGTAGTAGTATTTTGTATGCCAGACAAAAACCTACATATAGTCAACATTTGGTAAGAAGCCCAAAAAATTTAAAATATTTAAAAATGTTAAATATAAAAATGTGCAATTGTATTTTGCAATAAATATAATGTTGTAATAATTTTAAAACTAGGTTAAAGTAGAGTGACCTCACCACAGAAGCACATTCAATTAAAATAAATTATTTTTAATTTATAAAATAAAAAAAAATAAATTGAATCCATACAAACAAATAACCCTGCTGATTAAAAACCCTTAACCCTGATTAAAATGTCTGAAAATTGTACGGTTTTAATTGCATTACAGCAACATGAACATGTGTTCAACTGTTACTGTATGTGCTTCCTGACTATGCTCTGAAACACTTTTATGTTTTTGATGGCCAACTCTGTACACTTTTTGGAAGAATATTTATGTCCCAGATACGCACACAATACAACAATAGATCCAAGTTCTACTTGAAAGTTAATCAATAGCCTCTTCTTTGTTGCCACTCCAATGCACAATTCACAAGGATAATATGTAGCCAATGTCAGGGCACTTGTCCATAAAAAGGTGAAGTCACACCAATTTTATAACAGCTTGAATCTGATCTCATTAATAAACTATGTACTGATTCATAAGTAAATCTGCTGCCTGAGACTTTAGAAGAAATAGAGGACAGTAACTCAAATGATTATTTCTCATTCACTTTTTTCATGTTCCCACACTAAAAATGACAGAAAACAATCTTCATTTTTCTTAACCCTGTTAAGCAATGTTTGCAATGTACTAGATGTCCACTGGTCCTTATGAAAGTTCCCATGCTCTTCTGGAAGTAGAATCCTTGTAATACAGACTGATCTCACAGTGGATTTGGAAACAGTAGGTTGACTTTTATTTAGCTAAAATCGGTCTGTGCTTCCCAAAATTGGAAACACTGCCCCAAAGTAGAGCTGCAACAACTAATCGATAATTATCGATAATGAAAATTAGCGACAACTAATTTCATTATCGATTAGTTGGATGTGGTGAGCATATGTTGGTATTTACAAAGAGTAAAGTAGTGTAACCCTCAAGGCGCCATGCATGATGAATCACATTGGTGAAATGGCCCATAGTCCTTCATTTCCCACTGTTTCTCCCCCTTACTCTGTTTCTTTTCTTCTCCTTGGCGAGAATCCATGCAATCAACTTTTGGAGCAGTCCTTGAAAACTGCTGTTTAGAATCTGTCTTTGATTCAGTTAGTTTGAGCCCCAAATGAACTGTTTAGCCTATAAATAGGAAATACAAGTATTGTATTACTTGTATTGAGTAAGAAATGTCCATGATGCTAAAAGGTCACTTTAGAGGTATACTAGGAGTATTTTATGACTGAGCGTAGCAGACCATTAACACAACTTCACTAAAGTTCACTCAAGCAGGCTGAGACATCTCCCTATTTGGCCATTTCAGACAGGCTAATACCATTAAGCCTACAATGGCACTCGTGGTCTCCTGTTCTTGTAGGCTACACTGTTATCATATCTGAAATACAAGATGGCTGAAGAAGATACTTTATATTCAAACTGACTGCCAAATAAATCACAGATTAGGCTGAAGTTAATGATTAGTGAAGTGTGGAGTATGTTTAAGTAAAGCATGGGGCAACATTTCTTAGTTGTTGCTATGGAGATATCTTGAACTAATTAATAGTTGTGAGTCTTGAAAGGCAATGAGGGCCTGCACAACGAGAAATTTTTCAAGAAAGACTTCAAGGTCAAGATTATGTTTTCTTATGCATGTCACATGCATGAAACATTTCTTGATTGCAAGGGTAATCCTTGACATTGAGATTAAAAGGGCAATGCACAGAAAAATAAATAAATAAAGTTCCAGAGTTGCATTTTTTGAGTTAAACGACATTAAATGTTTTTTTAAGATCTCACTTTTCTCTTGTACAAGCCACACAATATACAAAATTCAATGCTGTATTATCTGATTTGCTGGTGTATGAAATTGCAAAAAGTGAGAATGGAGAACCTTTATAGCACATAAATTGTGCCAGTGAAGATGACATGAGTCACAAAAATCTCTCAGTTCTTTCTGATTTGCAATTATGTGAAAATTATGTCATCATTAACTCACCCGCATGTTGTTTTAAACTGTATGACCTTCACCATTCACTTTCATTGCATCTTTTTTGTCCATACAGTGAAAGTAAAAGAGCACTGAAGCTGTCAGTCTACCTAACATCTCCTTTATGTGTTACATGGAAGAAAGAGTAAATTATGACAGCATTTTAATTTTTGAGTGAACTATCCCTTTAAAAAGTAGCATACATTTACTAGGCTAAATTATGATGATTATGATCATTTTTACTGATGAAATCTCAATTTAGGCCAGGTATAAAAGAACCATGTTGCCCTAGGACAGTGACGTAAAATCTGTAACGAGGAAATGACAACTTAAGATGACCTTACATGCCTAAGTACAAATAAAAACAATGCAGAGTAAAATGAATTTGAAAAACAATTTAGCCAAAACATTGTCACAGCGAAATGATAAGGATTCGCACAACTTTTCTAAATTTGGCTAATTAGTTTGATATCGTATGGCTTTCACTACAGCCAATGACGTCGCTGGACATCGTTTCCATCTAATACGCGACAATTACTTGCTTCTGTCACACACAACAGCTTCCTATCATGTTTACACACTCTACTGATCGGTTAGGTTTAGATAAGGGGTTTTGGTAACGGCATAATACTAATAAGCATGTCCTTGACACCTCATGCTTACTTCCGCAATACACATCCGGGCATTTGCACATGATGAAATCATCTGAATAAATACAAACTAAATCATATGAAATCATAAGAAATAGCCAACTCGTAAAATATGTACAAATTTTCGTGAGATATGGTTGATTTAGCAGAGATGGGCTACTTCTTTTAAAATAAATTAGAGAAATTGGAATGACCAACAGTCAACAAATATTGAAAGGAAGTCTCGCCTTTCAGTTAAAAGAGCCAATCACCTTTTAGATACATACATCACCTGTCAATGAACTAGTGAACATGCATGCACAGTAGCTATACAAGCCAGAAATATTTTGTTTTTGTTTTTTAGGTAAATATGCACAATTTATGATTCCAATGTTGTAAGATTTTACTGCTGACTTGAAATATGTTCTTTGATCGTAATCTTGATGAACCATTTTGAGATTTTGGTCTTTGCTCATTCAAGTACATAGGAGTAGATCTTGTATGCCGCTTGTTTACATAGAAAAATAACGGCCTGAGAGCGCTCCAAAGATGGCTGCAGAGTGGACTGATTTGCCCAAAGGACTTTGACGAATCATACAGCCAATGAGCAGCAGATCCATTGTGGTGTATAATGTGACATGGTGCCTTTACAATGACAACAGCTGCAAAAGTAGTTATAGCCTACTACAAGGCCAAGCTAAAGTCTAAAGCTAAGAAAAGTGTGGTATTAAAATTTATTATTGTTTATTTAATGAAAAAGCACAGTGTTTGTGGTCAAATATGATTCATTTTAAGGGAAACAAAAACGTATTTTATAAAGCAATGCTTTCATATTGTAAATATTTTATAATGTGAAGGTTTGAAACTGAAGGTTGTGTTTTTGTGTCAGACTGTCTACGTGTGTGTGTGTGTGTGTGTGTGTGTGTGTGTGTGTGTGTGTGTGTGTGTGTGTGTGTGTGTGTGTGTGTGTGTGCAGACAGTGGGTTACAGCGATGAAGGGTTTAGTTGTTGGTATGGATAGCCTGTTGACTCAGCACATGGTTATATATTCTGCAGCTGTTAAGATCTGAGGCTGGTGAATGTCTCTCTAAGGAAGAGACTTCATCCATCCAGTATACACTCGCTGTACCAACAATTACTAATACATCACAGCCCTGTAGACACTCCAAAGTGCAGTAGCAATGCCAAACATAAAAACACTCCTCTGTAATTTCCTGAGGTAATACAGCAACAATTATTATTTATATATATATTCTTAAAAAAAATCTTGCATATTTAAATCTGAAAACAATTGCAAGTTCCATCCCTCACTTTAAATTGCACCAAATGTATTGCTGGTTAGAATTATTGTAACTCTGATCCTCTGTGATGTCTGCTAAATACCAAGTTTCCTCTCTCACCAATTTACATAGCTGTAGATATGGGAGTCACTTTGACCCAGAAACATATTTTCAGCTTCATGCAATAATGTAAAAAGCAAAACAATTTAAATGGATTATATCAGCCAACATTATATCTGCAACAGTTTGGAGTAGAAACACATAACAGTTATATTGTTATAAGATGCAACTTTCCTTTGTACTTTAGTACATACCTGTAAAACTCAAAATGAGTGAATGAAAATTATGGAGCAAGTCACATATCATAGGGAAAGAAACACAATGTGATTTACCCAAGAAGGACTTCTTGGAAAAATGTGCATATCAGCCCATCCTGATTGCCATAAACCTATCACTCACCCTAACCTAAAATCTAAATTTGAAGAACTTAAAAAAGATTCAATGATTGGTTTATAGGAATGTTATTCCAAGCACTAAACCTAATTCTAATTCTAACACTAAGCCTAGGCTGCTACTAAAATCAAGATTAGACGCAAATTTGTTTGAAAATTGTAACAGAATAAAATTGTCACCGTCTCTCTCTCTCACACACACACACACACACACACACACACACACACACAAAGAATTAAACAAAATGACAACTGTTTCGAAAGCGTATTACACCGTTCGAATGAGATTCCCGTGTGGGAAAATGCGGGAAATGTGGTTATCATGGTAAATATTTATAAGGGTAAATACTTGATAAAGCAGCCTCTGTCATGCAGCTGAACTTGCCCGAGGTCGCCGATCGCGCAGACAGCGAATCCTCTTTTACAGCTATTTGAGCATCCCCGTCGATCTGAATGAAATATTGTGCGTCTGAATATATTAACGAGAGCGGCTATTTATGAAACAAGAAGCAGTTCTCAATGAACGAGCTTTTGAAGTAATATTTTTGACGATTTCTGCTCCTCAGTCAGACTGTCAGAAAAAGGGTTTTAGAAATATTTGCGTTGCATTAGAACCGTCACGCGCTTACCGCTTATTAAATGTGTGGATACATCTCTGAACAATGTACAGTGAACATTTACAGTTAAACGTAAATTGAAAAACACCTTCATGTTAAATATTATTCGCGTATAAAACTTACCGTACCAACTTGTCCGATTTGAATATTCCACTGAACCGGCGATGATGAACGTACCGAATGTTTTCATTTGATGACGATAAAAAAATAAAAAAAAAAAAAAAAAAAATCGTGATATAGAGAACTTTATGAGCGACTGAGTTGATGAAAGCCTTTCTGTCTATCCAAGAACAATGCATGTGTTAACCTCTCTCTCTCTCTCTCTCTCTCTCTCTCTCTCTCTCTCTCTCTCTCTCTCTCTCTCTCTCTCTCTCTCTCTCTCTCTCTCTCTCTCTCTCTCTCAGCAGGGGTTCTGATGGAAGGGTGGGATGCAGCACATGCTGCCACTGATGTGATCTGCTCCCACGAGTCCCTGCTATTTATGAGCATAACTTTGTACTATATTCTACTTCAGATATCAATGATAAATCAAATAGAATAATAAAAATGATTTAATAGACTAAAACATGCACGGGTAAATTGTGGATTGCCTACATTTTTCTGTTAAATCACACGAGTAGACAAAGTAAGTTTTATTTGTATTGCTCTTTTCACAACAGGTTTCAAAGCAGCTTTACAGGAAATCATGCATTATCAAAAATTGATTAAATATGATTGTAATTTGTGCATTAAAATTAAATAATTCAATAATAATTGTATTTAGAACCCCTGTGAAAGGTCAAAGGTGACCTTTGTGAATTTATGAACTTTAAGATTAATGACTAATGTCTTTGAAGTCCATCCTGGATTAACTGCAGAAGTTCACATATATGCAATTATCCTTTGTTAGTTGGTTGCTGAAGGCTTTTGTTGGTAGTTAAATGATAGTGTATGTATTCCATTTCAAGAGTGTAGTCCATCAATAGGCACAAGTGATGCAGACAGAGATTAGTGAGGTGCATCGCAGTTCAACCGGCCGGTCATTTCAGTGAGGTTTGGTGGGGTCCATCCTAAATCCTTGGTTCAAGCAGTAGCATATTAAATATCTGATGTCTTACAGTTGGAGTTGGCATCAGTTCATCCTCTGAAGTCCACCATAAAATACTGAAGTGATGTCTGGCTAGCACCAGCTGTAGTTTGTCGTCATCACTCAGCGACAGGTAGCAGTGTAGTCCCAACACCAAGCAGGAATGGAGCTGGATCTGTCTGGCTGGCTATGGTAACCTCGGGATATGAATATTTTCCATATGAGACATGGAAACAAATTTAATAATATTAGTGTAGATGCTATTACGTTTTATGTAGAGTTATAGATCATTATAGATGTTTTTGGTTTCGGCAGACCTAACTAAAGCAGCTAATTGTGAGTTGAAGAATAAATTATTTGTATGCCTGGCTGAGTCTTTAGTCTAGACATAAACTGAGTGAGTGTGTCTGCATCCCAAACTGTGTTAGGGAGACTATTCCATTGTTTAGGAGCCAAAAATGATAGGATCTTCCTCCTTTTGTGGATTTTGATATTCTTGGAATTATTAACAAGCCAATCGAAATGAACGTGATGGTATATAGCATGTCAGAAGGTCACTTAAGTACTGTGGAGATAGACCATTCTAAGCTTTGTATGTGGTTAACAGAATTTTAAAATTAATATGAACTTTAACAGGTAGCCAATGTAACGATGATAAAAATTGGTCTAATATGATCATATTTCTTGGTTCTAGTCAGGTTGCTGAATGTTAAACCAATTGAAGTTTATATATTGAAATTGCAACCAGAACATCCTCCCAGTAATGCATAACAATAATCTAATCTCGAGGTCTTGAATGCATTAACTCATTTTTCAGCATCAGCAACAGACAGCATGTGTCATAACTTAGCAATATTTCTGGAATAGTGGTGGAAGAATGGTGTTCTACAAACATTGTTAATTTGATTTTCAAAGGAAAGATTGGTATCAAATATAACACCTAGGTTCTTCGCTGTAGAAGATGACATAACAGTACATCCATCGAGAATCAAATGATATTTTAGAGGTTTTTGGTCCAATAATTAGTACCTTTTTTTTTTTTTTTTTTTTTTTGTCAAATTGAGTAGAAGGAAATTTCTGGCCATCCAATCTTTGATTTCATTGATACTCTCTGCTAATTTGGAGAATTGTGATTTTTCATAGGGTTTAGAAGAAATATAAAGATATCGTCGGCATAAATAAAGAAAGGAAGAATTAAGGTTACCTTAATGTTCCCTTTGCTAAGGGTTTATAAATGAGTTAATTAATGACTAATATGTAATTTACAAATGCATTATAAATCATTTATGTGCAATTATTGCAACATGCATAAAATAGGACAACATTCATCCAATTCTTGCCAAATACAGTAGGTACTGTAAATATTAAACAGCAGTGCATGGCATCCTTGCCTAACTGTGGTAACAGATTCTTACAGTACTTTGCATGTGACATTGTTGTAAAAACTCCTGATGTGGTGAACAATTTGTTGGGGGATCCCTTAGGCTCAGAATACATGCCATAGGCTGTCTCTGTGTATGCTGTTAAAGGCTTTTTCAAACTCCACAACATGATGTAATATTCATAACGTCATGCTTATTCACAGCATGTATCATGGCGTGATAAACCCTGATGACCATTAAACCATACTAAACTTGAATGTACAGGTTTATAATGTTGGCAACTCTTTTATAAATGCTTCACAGCTGTCCAATTTACATTAAGGCAATTTTTTAGTGGTTACTAAATTTTAATAAATGTTATTAAGCATTCATATAAATGACTTACATAATGCATTTGTAAAAGAACATTAATGTAACATATTACATTTGTAACGTGTTACATTTGTAAAAGAACATTAATGTAACATGTTACCCAAAATGGCTTAATATCAGAAATATGTGATATTTTCTATTGAAGTAAATGCCTCAACATGTTACCGTACCTTTATTCTTAAAACGCATATTTGGTTAACGTGTTTTATTACAGACCCTTTAAACAATGCTGGTTTTTCATCATTATCCTAATTCCTCCTCATGTTAACACTAATTGAGTGTCATGTTTACATTTCTTCAGTTAATTCATAACAGAATGTAGTGGTTTTTGGCCTCGGAAAACAGATTTCCTCTGCACTCGTCTACTACTTCTAAATTATGGTGTTTATAGCGTCCAACAAAAACCCTTCCTAATCTCTCCTCACTCATCTTTGATTTGATGGATTCACAAATGTCTATAGTGAAGGTCTTTGAGACTGATGGTATCTGTGGTTGAACAAACAGCATAATCAAAACTCTGAATGAGAAACTTGCTGTCCTCATTGTGCGGTCTGGACCTTTGACAGACCAAAGACCCATTTTCCTATGGGGAAAAATGGTAAAGATTATACAATATACATTGACTGCAGTTGAGATGCCAGCATAAATCAGGGTTGAAGGAGGCATGAGCAGTCTGAACATAAGTCATTCAATAATTGTTATTGATTTTGTCGAAATGAAAAAATCTGAGCACTTAGACTGTGGGCATGGAAGTTTGTCAGACCGCATACAAGAGACAATATTCAAGAGTCAAGAGTATCTACAGAACATATTTATTAGCTATAAAGGTGTTGCAAATATTTTTTCCTATTTCTCGGAAACTGTAAGCTAATTGTGCGGATGGGGGCGTGGTCGTGTGGGAGAAAGAGACAAGTAAGTCTCATCACCTGGGTTGTAATTATCTCTAACACCTGTCTCTTGTTATAGTGATGGAGGAGGGAGACTAAAAACCACACCAGCTCACCAGTTCGAGAGTGAAAGAGCGATCTGAGAACACAAACTCGCCGCTACAGAGTGTTTAAAGGAGTTATTTTTTAAGAGTTTTTTGTTACCTAGTGTTGTAAATGTTGTGTACCTTGAGTGTTGTGCATTTATGAGAACCGAGTGCATTAAAGAAAACCAAGACAACTGAATTCAGAAAATAAGAGACTTGTCTGCACTGCTTTGTTGTCTCCTGACTCCTCCATTGCCCAAAGAACTGTCCCTACTACACCAATAAAATAATTTCAGCTCAAATAAATGTTTCATGCACATTTATTTATTGCAATGACAAGTAGTCTTGTAATAAACTGGATAATGATCAGTCAGAAGGTCATTATTTACAACACCAACAGACCTTGCAAACTGAAGGTGGAATTCAGCTGTTCAGCAATTGCTTTCTTCTCACATAATTACATAATTTCAATGCTTTCTAATTTATGTCCATTTATATATTTGTTTGATTAGTAGATGTGTAATAAGCTGTATGGTTGTTATTGCAAAATAAACCCCTTCAGGGTGATATAAGACATTGACGATAATCGCATTATTTTGCGATAAACCCAGGCTGATTGTTACAAATGTGAAAACAAATGTGACAACTGAATGTATAGCAGATCCCAGGGCTAGTTGTCACACTTTTTACTCCGGGGAATGAGTATTTATTGTAAGTAATTTTGAATATATCTAAAGTCTTACCTATAAAAAAAGAAGCTACTGTAATTTTCACCGATATTGACCACGGAAAAAAAAATTCAATTATTTTACAGAATACATGATGTAAAATGAAATTTGTTTGTTTGTTTGTTTGTTTCTCTCTCCCCCTCGAGTCTCACAGGTAGAGCCGGCATGCATGATAATTTCCAGTTTATTGTTTGCTGTCAAGTGTTAACTGTGATCTCTTGTCTAGTTGGAGATTGTCTGTGTGTCTTTAGGTCTCTAGAGGTGTGGTTACCTTCCTATTCACTATCGCCGTCAACTTCACCTGTATTGTTGCCCAGTTCCCTTGGAAGAGGATTCCTCAGTCTCTGCCCACGTGTTGGGGGAGAATCTCGCCAAAGCTTTGCTTCACACAACACCAGCTTCAACGGACTCTCTTTGGATTGCTCCTTACTTCAACAATGCACAAACTCATCATACTAATACACTCATTCCTTAGCCCACTGATCGGCTATTGCTTTTGACTCTGCTTACCGTATGCCGGGTGCACCTGTCCTCATTTATAAGACTGTTGTTAATAAACTCATTGAACTATTTCCCTCTGCGTTTGGGACCCTTTGTCTCCCCTCACCTTCTGACAGAATAAATTGGTCACCATGGACCTACTGGAGGATACTACTCTTCGCTCCTCCCTTTCACAACAAGGAGCTCTGCTTGAACGTCATCAAGATTAAATCTCTGCCTCTAACCGTGATCTGGAAATAATGGCTTTGCAGCTTCCAGCAGCTCCGCCCTCCTCTCGATCCCAGTCCCATGCAGGACACACCCCCATATCCTTCAGCAGCTTCCCACACTCCATGGTGCCCAGCCTTTCTCCAGATCCGTTCGCAGGTGAGGGATCTGTTAGAGCTTTTCTGTCATGATGCTCACTGTTCTTCTCCTTGCAGCCCTCCATTTTTTTCTCAGACATGATGAAGATTGCGTGTGTAAATACACTCCTCTCCGGAAGGGCAGGAGAATGGGGAACGGCAATGTGGGATAACCAACATCCGTGCTGCTCCACCTGTGAAGCTTTGTAACAGGTAAAGGATGGGCAAGGAGGAGATGGGAACTGGCAGAACAGTCAAAGTAAATTTTATGACAGAATTTCAAAACTCTCTCTCTGTCTAACTGGCATCTCCGGCTCCCCTTTATGTCGCTCTCCTACTGATCTGCTGACTCAGTGCCCCCTCACGGCCTGGCCACACCCTCCTCCTTATCGCAAGCTTTCTCCTCAGAACTTCATATATGCCCATACGACTGAGCTATAGAATTGCTTCCTGGCACCTCTCCTCCTCGAGGATGGCTGAATTAACTCTATGATCCCGAGAGGGAGGCCATGAACAGGTATATAAATGATTCTTTAGCAGCAGATCTCATCTACCCTTCCTCATTACCCACAGGGGTGGGGTTCTTCTTTGTGGAGAAGAAGGATGGCTCGCTTAGACCCTGCATAGTTTATTGGGGGCTGAATGACATCACGGTGAAGAGCAGTTATCCTTTGCCATTGATGTCCTCAGCCTTTGAACTCTTGCAGGGGACACAGTCTTTTTGACTGTAGTGGAGCGGTTCTCGAAGGTGACTCATTTCATTCCCCTCCCCAAATTCCCCTCAGCGAGGGAGACAGTGGTAGTTGTCATTAATCACGCCTTCCACATCCATGGCTTCCCAGTCGACATGATTTCTGACAGAGGCCCTCAGTTTGTGTCATGTTTTTAGGCAGAGTTCTGTTGACAGCTGGGGGCTACAGTGAGTTTGTCCTCTTGGTTCCACCCCCAGACAAATGGGCGAGCTGAGCGAGCTAACCAAGAACTGGAAAAGACCCTGCGAATTATGGCATCCCATAACCATTTTTCTTGGAGCAAAAGTTTAGTTCGGGTAGAGTATGCCCAGAACTCATAGCCTCGGCACCAACCCCCCTCTGTTTCCCAGCCAAGAGACTGATGCTCAGTTTCCGTCTGTACACATATTTTACAGATGTGCCGGTGCACCTGGAAAGCCACCAGAGGAGCCCTCTTACAGACTGGCGCTCGTGTTAAGAGGTCAGCTGGCCTAAGCCCCCAATTCACATGTGCGGGCAGAAGGTTTGGTTGTCCTCCCAGGACATTTCACTCCATCTCCCCTCACTTAAGCTGGGTCCCAAGTTTCTCGGACCGTTTCCCATCGCCAAGGTCATGAGTCCGATGGCGGTCCGCCTCGAATTAAAAATTATATATTGTTATATATATACTGTTATATTGAGTACACCCACATAGAATCTAGAGTACTTTTTCAACATTTTATGTGCTGATTGTGGGGGTAAATCTGCAGAAAGAAATGACATTTTTTAAACTGTGGTAAACAGAGCTGAGAGAACAGCACTCTTATTGGTTGCTGAAAGCATTATCAAATTAGGCAAAATATTTAATACACATGCAAAGGGCAGGGAGTATGTAAAAGTTTATAAATTATGGGCATTTGAATTGTGTGGAAATCTGCAGAGCTTGAGAGCTGTAGGCACAGATCTAATTTATGAGTCAAGAAATATCAATGACTCAATGACAAATATGAGCAAGTAAACACACACATTTTTTATCTCCAAGTTATCTCTGGAATAGTGGCACATTATCTGGAAATATACACATTTGGTAATGTTCAAATAATCCCAGAAATTATAAACAATATTTGCTCATTGTAGAATGAGTTTGTTTCACTTTGTCTTCAGCACCTCTTTAGCATGACCTATTTTGCGTGAAGTAATCGCTTATTTCATTTTCAGATATTCTGTGTCTACACACCGCAGGATAATCTTTCTGTCAGTCCCTGGTTTTTTGCAATGGAATTCGCAATAGATTTTTTTACTATGTGTTGCAATGTTTCAGGAAAACAAGTTAGAGTTTGAACTTCAATCCAAAAACCCTCACTGCTATTTACTATAAAATAACAGTCTATAATTTCTGTGAAATTTCTACTATGTGCTCTATATCTGCAGTTTACAACATGATGAGACTACACTGATACAGTCAGATCAGGAATATTCATTTGTGTATACTGTGAAAGCTACTGTGTCAAGAGGTAAGCATACTTTCTTGTATTCCAAAAACGTATGTTTGTTCCAGTGTTATGTCTCAAAGCAAAACTCTCTCTCTCTCTCTCTCTCTCTCTCTCTCTCTCTCTCTCTCTCTCTCTCTCTCTCTCTCTCTCTCTCTCTCTCTATCTATCTATCTATCTATCTATCTATCTCTCTGTGTTGCCATTAGTGCCAGCAACCCACCTCTTCAAAGAGAGCTGCCCTCTGGGAAATCAAAATTTAATCCATAACGAATGGGATTTGACTAACACTGTCACATCCTCATGTTTGTTCAATGGTCTGTTCTCAACTCAGAATCAGAGATTAAACCATGGGTCTTGTGATACGGAGCAGGAAAGATAGATCAGACACCCAGATGTGTGGTCTGATACGTCGATGTGCGGTGGATACAGAGATATATCAAACCGCTAGATGGCATCATTGACCAATCAGAATCAAGTATTTCAGGCAGCCGTGTTTACTAAGTTTACTTGATCGATTTGAGTCGGGACTACATAAATACTTTTTGTAGCATTGATGAAACGGTAGGGGATTTCCAGTTCCCAGTTCCATGGGACTGGTTAGGTTGAAACTATGTGTTATTTTATGTAATTTTGAGCAAAACAGGAGGAGATTTGTTCATGTTTATTGTTCTGTTATATAATAATACTAAAGCCAACATGGACATTATACATTGTTGAATAATTATTTTAAGGTTTGAAAATCTAAGGGACTGAGGGGCTTGTACCACTGGGAACACTATAAAAACTAAAACAAAAAAAGCCCTTTTGCCTGTGATAAATCATAGAATTAGTCCCAAAGTGCATGCCTCTAAGAAATAAGATTTTGTTTCGCACCAAGAGTATGTGATTGAAAACGCTGTTTGAATAAGCCACATGCTCCTCATTCATATTCATGACAGAGGCATGTCTAATTTCATGGTTAGGCGAGTTGTGTTTATACACATCTCATCAGAATGCTGATCAACTCGCCACTCCACTCAGAGACATCCTGCATGTCTTGATGTAGCTGATAATGTTAATCAAGGCGATGAGGTATATCAAATTACTTCTTGATATTTCATTCAGGTCTCCTCTGCAATTTGTTATCAGGCAGCCCACTCAAAGAAAATGTTACCTGGGCGCTTGATGAAATGTCAAAACAGGACACCGATCGAGTAGGAGATGACTGCATAAATTTAACTGAACCAACCTAAATTTTTACCATTGCACAGAAGTCAGGAACTTTTTTGTTTGTTATCTACTTGTTTCATTCAAAGCGATTTCCTGCATCGTCTGAATTCTGGTAGGATGATCGTACCATTTTTTGTTTCCTTATAGGGAATATATTTTGATGTTAATATTCTGTAGTTGCACACGTGATGTGACCAAGTTCCATTTAGGCTTCATCCATTGTTCATAATGAGTCTGTCTGTTAGCTGTTACAGATCGGTCTAATGACTGGGTCTGGAAAAGCATAAAGCTCTACTGGCTTTCACACTAAATTGATTGTGTTTGGAGAACTAAATCATGTTACATTTCATTTATGCTGTCTGTGCAAGTAGACGTCCCAGACTAGTGTATGATCACTCCATTAGCAAAACCATTCTGTTGTATATACACACTCAGTTAAACAAACTTTGCCTTCTCTGTATTTGCAACAGTATTAAATGACTCTCCAAAATTAAACTATGGCTAGATGTCACAACCCTGCCATGATGTGCTTATAAAGACCATAATCAACATAAACATACTTGTAAATATACAAAGCCACAAAATATTTAGCAGCAAATATTTGATTTAAAATAAGTACATTGGAACACATATTTTCAGGATATTTATTACATTTATATGAGTCTTTTAAACAGATACATATGATACATTTATTAAATATTGTTATTTACTTAGGCTAAATATATTATTTATGATTTTTTTTTATTACGTATTTTCATATTCTAATGGGGATATCATTTATTACAGCTGATAGTTACGTGAGCAAACAAAGTTTGAACATCAACCATAACAAGATAAAATTGAAATTCACATCTCTTTAACAGTTCTGTGTACAAATTTGAAGGTTGTTTATTGGATCATTACAGGTAAACATCATATTATGTGACTACGCCTTACTTTACGGAGAGCTTACGACCTACTAGTTCAGTCTTGCCTTCAGAACAGGTGGTGCAACCAAATTAAGCACCGACTTAGTTACAAACTAACTAGTAGATACTAAGCCATTAGTGTGAACTTTACGTCCAAACTTACGTGAGAATTTACGCACAGCTGGTGGAACCCTAACATGGATACTGGTGCGTGCAGGCTGTGTAGAATTTGTTGCCTTTCATATTCAGGTCCAGTCAGGTTAGAAAAAAAAATTATGTCGGATCGGGTTGGACTCCAATTTGATCGGATCTTCCTCTATTTCTTTATTAAGTTATGCACGTCGGGTTCAGGGTTGGGTAAAGATCTTATGACCTGAGAATTCCTCTACTTGAGATTTTATTAAATCATACGAAACCGCCAACTCTTAAAATTTTTATGAATTTTCATGAGGTTGGGTTTGTTTATTCTTCTTGCAAATCTGCTGTACTGTAATTTTGGAGATTGACAACCCCAGTTAAAATATCTCCATGCAGTTTTATTTTATAGAAAAAAGCAGGTTAGACATTATGCTAAATAACTCCTTTTGTGTTCCATGCATAAATCATAAAAAACTATTTATTTGTTTTACTTGTTTATTTAAAAAAATGTGGCAATGAAAAAAAAAATGTGCCCACTTTTGATCCTGTAGACTAGAGCTTTTTCTAAAGGCTCAGAACATAATTGACCTGTTAGGCCTTAATCTATGTCAGGTGATGAAAATTCAAGAGCTTAATAAATACAACGAGTCACTCTGGGTGTTGTGCATACACTCATTAACTGTGGGTACAGGATAAGAATGCATCTAAATGCTTCTTGCAATTTCCATGGTTTGTAATGCAAGTAAAGAAATGGACATTAAAAGGGTAGTATTGAAGAAAAGACAAGATCCATCAGAGCAGGAAATTGAACCACACATGCACTCACCAGGAATGCAAGGCATAATCCCTACATCTCTGCAAAAGACCTGAAGTAAGATTTAGCTGGCACGAGAGTAATGGTGCATAGGTCAAATATTCAGCATTGTACGGTAGCCTGTTGCAGAGGACACTGTTTGGGGGGAGGGAGGAATGGATAGATTCTCCATCAATATATAATGGAATTGCATGCTGCAGAATCAAGAGGCTTGATGAAACTTCAAAGAAATACAAACAGACCCAGGTGCGGATCTGGTGTTTTTATGGGGTGGCATGCAGACTATGAGGGGTGGCAACAAAAAAGCAAACACTCATGCATAGTTCTTATGGCTTAAGGTACCAAGCTTAATTGCAACATGTACTAGTTCATTAATTGGGGTCACTATCAAATTGTCTACGTCTATGAATTTGTGATAAAACTGCATTTCATGAACCACATAGTAACCATTTTGATACTGATTTGCCAACATAAAATGTTTTGTGTGTGTGTGTGTGTGTGTGTGTGTGTGTGTGTGTGTGTGTGTGTATATATTTTTGCATAATAAAAAATAAGCAACAGCATTTCTATCTCCAGAGCACCAAGACATTTTATATTAAATACATAAAAGTTTTGGATTCTAATTTGCCCAAATATAGCAATATTGCATCTGTACGTCAGTGGATTGGTGTTGTACTTTAAAAATAAAATCCAATAAAAGATGCAGGGAGATGAGGGTAGTGGAAAAACAAGACACATTTATTGACAGTTATGTATGTGAAAGAATAGCAAGCTCCAAAATTCAGACAGTCACAACCCCAAACTCTCAGCTCCAGCAGCGGGAACCCAGAATGTGCCCGTGAACGAGATGGCACAGTTCATGAACAATCGTCTCCCATCGCACAACCCCGCCATGAAACACGGAGAAAAATACTGCACACTAGTGCGCCATATCAACAGTCAGCTTACCTGGTTACCATACACCTGAGACCATTTAAGAGAGAGGGAAAGAGAGAGAAAAAGACAACACAAACAATATGGTAAAGAAGGCCATCGCAATGGGGGACTAGGAAAAGAGTGCAAGCTGAGGCAAAACTGACGACACTAATAGCAGCTGCAACAATGAACACTTATCAAAGCATTAAAAATAACACGTTCCAGCGTAGGATCGCCAGTCAAAACACACACAGATGAATTTGAAACTCCAATTCAAGAACTGGAGATGTTTCATCTGGATTATAAACATACGTCTCACACACGTCTCACCCGTCTCAACCCATAACTTATGACAATGGTGATGTAGCCTATCTAATAATCGTTTAGTGAATACTTGGAAACAAAGAAGTCCTTTAAGTCCTTTTTACTATAAATTGACACTTTAACCAGCTCTCCTATGCGTGTTTACGAGAGGTTTAGCCTAGCGGTAAATCTAGAGACATCTATATGTTCAAACAAACTGTACGCCCTTGGTAATATGCACAAAGAATGAGTATGGAGAGAACCACTTAGATTTATAGTAAAAAAGGACTTTTATATTGATCTGTTTCTTACTTACATCTATCATATCGCTTCTGAGGAAATGGATTTAACCACTGGAGTCATATGGATTATGGAGCTTCAAAGTTCTATCCACAATTCACTTGCATTGAATGGACCAACAGAGCCAAGATATTTTTCTAAAAATCTTTGTTTTTGTTTAGCAGAAGAAAGTCATGCATGCATGAGGATGGCATGAGGGTGAGTACATTTTAACTTTAAAAAAAAATTCAAACATGTACTTTGATCAAATCTAAAGCCAGGGAAATTTGACATTATAGCACATTCACTGATATCAAGACGTAACATGCTAGGCATGACATCATTATGACAAACAGCATCAGTTCTTGCATGTGTAAAGATATAGTTAAGAATATGTACTGTAGGTAAGTACCGCGAAAGTACAAATACGTTTTGAGAGCGATGCCAAAGGGCATCATTTTCAGTGAATAATGACCTAAATTTTCTCACACAAATCTATCTTATAGCTAGAAGACGGAATACTGTGCATGAGATTTTTGGGTGAACTACTAACAGGGGTGGAAAGTCCTACTCAAGTAGAAGTACTGTTACTTCCCAAAAATGTAGTGTGAGTAGTGTAAAAGTAGCTGTCCTAAAAACTACTCAAGTAAGAGTAAAAGAGTAGCTCAATTACAAGAACTCATGAGTAGAGTGTATTGAGTACTGAGTTATAAAACCTATGCTCCATTATAATGAACACTGTATGCCAACTTTTAAAATACATCACTTATCTGTGATGAACAATACATGAATCTGATTCCAAAAAATAAAAGGGAGACATGATAACAGAAATGAAAAATTATTTTCAATACAATGATCACCATTTTTTAATCAGTGTATGTGTAGGGTCTAAATTTCCCTTAATGCCAACAGAGCGTTATTGTTGTGCATAAAACATGTTCAAACAATGCTAGGAATGCAAAGAAATGCTAAATAAACCGGATCACTTGATACGTTATGTCCTGCACAATAGAGGAGGTAGAGCAGGAATGGAAAAGTAGTTTGGAACAGGGGCTACATCACGCTTAAAAAGGAATAATTCACCCAAAAATGAAAATTCTCTCATCATTTACTCACCCTCATGCCATCCTGGATGTGTATGATTTTATTCTGCAGAACACAAATTAAAATTTTTAGAAGAATATATATTAAGATATATAGAAGTGATATGACAGATGTGGTGAGAAACAGATCAATATTTAATACCTTTTTTACTATTTCTTCTCCCTGCTCAGTCAATCTCCACTTTAAATTTCACATTCTTCTTCTTGTGTTTTTGGTGATTCACAATCACAAAAAAGTGGTGATTTGCCACCTACTGGGTAAAGACACTTAAATATTGATATGTTTCTTACCCACATCTGTCATATCAATTATGAAGTCGTGGATTAAACCACTGGAGTTGTATGTATTACTTTTAAGATGCTTTTCTGTGCTTTTTGTAGCGTCAACATTTTGGCACCCCTTCACTTCTACTGAATAGACCTACAGAGAATATTCTGATAATATTGAAATATTCTTCTAAAAATCTTAATTTGTGTTCTGAATAAAGAAAGACATAGATAGATGACATGAGGGTGAGTAAATAAGATCATTTTCATTTTTGTGTGAATTTCTCTAAGTAGTACACGGGGGGTGGGGGGGGGTGGGGGGGGTGCATTATCCTCCTTTTGCGATACAGTGTTTAACATTGATTTAGTTCTTGTATCTTTTAAGCTAAGAAATAATTGTTCTCATTCTAATGCATGATGCACAATTTTCTGAAGTTTGTGACTGGTGGAATGTTCTACCTGAAGTACTGCTCTGCAAATGTCAATCAAATCAATCAAATCAAATCACTTTATTGTCACACTACTGTGTACACGAGTGCAACAGTAGGTGAAAGTCTTGTGTGCAGTTCCGAGCAACATAGCAGTCATGACAGTGACGAGACATAAACCACTTTACAATAACAACATATTTACACAACACAATTTACATAACAAATGTACACATACTTACACAACAATTTACATATCAAATGTACACAATACACACAATGTAGAATACACATACACTAGATAAGGGTATAAATATATATATATATATATATACACTAACTGAATTGGGAGCGAGAATATATTGACAGAATGAAGATTAATAAAGTGCAGTGTTGATTGTAGATCGTGAGAGATCATGTGTTCAAAAGTCTTATTGCTTGTGGGAAGAAGCTGTCATGTAGTCGGGTGGTGCGGGTCCTGATGCTGCGATACCGCCTGCCTGATGGAAGCAGTGAGAGCAGCCCATGACTCGGGTGGCTGGAGTCTCTGATAATCCTCCGAGCTTTATTCACACACTGTCTGTTATATATATCCTGGAGGGAGGGAAGCTCACCTCCGATGATGTTTCTGGCAGTTCGCACCACCCTTTGCAGGTCTTTGCGGTTGTGGGCGGTGCTATTGCTGTACCAGGCGGTGATGCAGCCAGTCAGGATGCTCTCTACAGTACTGGTGTAGAACCGTGTGAGGATGTGTTGGTTCATTCCAAACTTCCTCAGCCGTCTCAGGAAGAAGAGGCGCTGGTGAGCCTTCTTCACAACGGCCTCAGTGTGGACGGACCATGTGAGTTCCTCAGTAATGTGGACACCGAGGAACTTGAAGCTGCTGACTCTCTCCACCGGTGCTCCATTAATGGTGATGGGGCTTTGTTCTCTGTCTTTCTTCCTGAAGTCCACCACAAGCTCCTTGGTTTTACTGACATTGAGGGAGAGGTTGTGCTCCTGACACCAGCGCGTCAGAGTGTGCACCTCCTCTCTGTAGGCTGTTTCATCATTGTCAGTGATCAGACCTACAACCGTCGTATCGTCAGCAAACTTAATGATGGCATTGGTGCTATGTGTCGCCACACAGTCATGTGTGTACAGGGAATACAGGAGTGGGCTGAGAACACAGCCCTGCGGAGCTCCAGTGTTGAGGGTCAGTGATGAGGAGATGTTGCTGCCCATTCTAACCACCTGACGTCTGCCTGACAGGAAATCCAGGATCCAGCTGCACAGTGAGCTGTTTAAGCCCAGAGCCCAGAGTTTCACATCAAGCTTGGAGGGCACTATGGTGTTAAATGCTGAGCTGTAGTCTACAAACAGCATTCTCACATACGTGTTCCTTTTTTCCAGGTGGGATAGAGCAGTGTGTATTGTAGATGCAATGGCATCATCAGTGGAGCGGTTGTTACGGTAGGCAAACTGCAATGGGTCCAAAGAGGTGGGCAGAACAGAGCAGATGTGATCTCTGATCAACCTCTCAAAGCATTTGCAGATGATGGGGGTGAGGGCAACAGGACGCCAGTCATTTAAGCAAGTGATTTTTGATTGCTTCGGTACAGGCACAATGGTTGATGTTTTGAAGCATGTGGGGACTACAAACAGGGAGAGGGACAGGTTGAAAATGTCCATAAAAACACCAGCCAGTTGGTTTACGCATGCTCTGATGACGCGGCCCGGAATGCCGTCTGGACCCGCGGCTTTGTGGATATTCACCCGTCGAAAGGATCGGGTTACATCCGCAACAGAGACGGAGAGTGAACCAATCTCTGTAGTATCGGCCGCGAGTGCTCTCTCCACGAGGGCGGTGTTGTTGTTGTCCTCGAAACGAGCATAAAAAGTATTAAGCTCGTCCGGGAGAGAGGCAACGGTGTTCATGGCGGAGTTTTTATTCCGTTTATAGTCCGTGATGGTGTTAATTCCCTGCCACATACTTCTGGAGTCAGTGGTGTTGAACTGTCCTTCAATTTTGTGCCTGTACTGGCATTTGGCTGCACTGATGGAGTTACGGAGGGCATAACTGGCTTGTTTACGCTCCTCCGCGTTCCCGGAATTAAAAGCGGTGGTCCGCGCAGTAAGTGCCGCGCGAACATCGCCGTTAACCCAGGGTTTCTGGTTGGGGTAGATCCGTATAGTTTTTGTCGGGAACATGTAACGTGTTTCTACGCACTTCCTGATGAAACACGTTACGCTATCAGCGTAAACCTCGATGTCGTCATCGGAGGCAGACCGGAACATCTCCCAGTCCACTTGATCAAAACAGTCCTGTAGCATAGAGTCTGATTGGTCCGACCAGCACTGGATCTTTCTCAGGGTGGGTGCTTCCCGTTTCAGTTTCTGCCTGTAAGCGGGCAGAAGCAGAATGGAAGAGTGGTCGGATTTGCCAAATGGTGGGTGGGGGAGGGATTTGTAGCCATCCCGGAAAGGAGAATAGCAATGATCCAAAACAAGGTCCCCTCGTGTGTTGAAGCTGATATGTTGGTGGTATTTTGGTGCTATTGTTTTAAAGTTGGCTTTGTTGAAGTCCCCGGCAACAATGAACGCAGCCTCAGGGTGCGCGGTTTCCTGCTGACTTATACTCCCATACAGTTCCCTGAGTGCCTGGTCTGTGTCGGCTTGTGGGGGGATGTACACAGCTGTGATAATGACCGCTGTGAATTCGCTCGGTAGCCAGAATGGTCGACACAGAAGCATGAGATATTCCAGATCAGGAGAGCAGAAAGACTTGATAAAAATGTATATTCCTCTGATCACACCATGATTTGTTGATCATAAAACATACACCTCCACCTCTGCTTTTACCTGAGAGGTCTTTTGCTCTGTCCGCTCGGTGCACGGAGAAACCTGTGGGTTCGATGGCCAAGTCTGGAATCTCCGCGGACATCCAGGTTTCCGTAAGACAGATAACGCAGCATTCTCTCGTCTCTCGTTGGAAGGAGATCCGCGCTCTCAGCTCGCAGAGCTTGTTGTCCAGAGACTGAACATTTGCCAGTAGTATACTGGGTAGCGAGGGGCGATTTGCACGACGTCTTAATCTGATGAGAACGCCAGCTCTTTTTCCTCTTCTCCTTCTGCGTTTCCGCGGCCGGGCAGCCCAAACAAAGGGCTCCGCTGGCGTGTTTGTAAACCGCGGGTCGGCATTGAGGAACGTGAAGTCCAGTTTTCGGTGTGTGATTGCCGAACCAATGTCCAAAAGCGTTTGTCTGTCGTACACAATAAGGCAGACAACATCAAAGACAAAAAAACACAAAACTGTAAACAAAACAAACAATAAACTGCAGTGTTTTGACGGAGCTCGCGACGCAGCAGCCATACTCGGCGCCATCTTGAGTCATCAAGATGTTGATCTTTATAAAGGCTAAGCATAATTGTAAATTATTTTATCATCTCTACTTTCCTGGTAATTTATTATACCAATTAGCACACACTCTCTACAGCTATAGACGTCAGGAAATAAAAAGTAAATCTTTTATATTTTATCTAGATCAACCAACCAGTGGTACTCATACTATCGCAATTGATGTAATGAACACCCCTGTTCTAGATGTATAACATAGGCTAAATATAGAAAACTACTCAAAAGTTTGAATCTAGTAAGCAGAAATATGAAATTTACCTCGATATGTTTCTTCAAATTAGAGGCAGGATTAATGCTGATATCTGGCTTGAGCAAGTTAAACTAAAAACTGAAAAGCCCTTCAAAGAGCAGTAGAGATGTTCAGCTGTAAACTGTGCTTGAGGCATTCTCCACATCCATAACAGTTGGCGCCAGATCTTGCAGCTGCCGTTCAAGTTTTTACATGTGATTTGATTGGATGGGAGTCACGAGACTCTCCCTAGCCAATCATGTTGATAGATCAAAATACAATCAGGATAGGGAAGTAGCGAACACAGACGGTGGGAAAATAGCACAGTAAAACGTCTCGGTTACGTATGTAACCTCCGTTCCCTGATGGAGGGAACGAGACGTCGTGTCGAAGAAGCGACACTAGGGGTCTCTCTTGAGCGCCGAATATTCCTCTGATCTATGAAAAAAGGCCAATGAGAAGTTGGCAGACAGTAATTGCATACCCCGCCCCTGGACATACGGGTATAAAGGCGAGGAAATACTACAAGTTCATTCAGAAATTTTCTTCGGAGCCGATGGTCATGTATGCAGCCAGCTGCGAGTCACACACACCAGAATCCTGCTTCTGTTCCTCTGACGCTCTGTTTCCTGTTGGATCTATGGCGCACTTCAGCGACTTTCTTCTTCTCTGCACGGCAGTGCAGTTTGCCCCTGGGCGCTTCGACAGCGCAGAGAATTGAAAGAGTTATATTGAAAGAGTGATTTTCTCTGTAAAAGAGTTTATTTCTCTGAAAGAACATTACACAGCGGCGTTGAACGTCCTTTTCAGGACGCGTCTTTATAAAGATGCCATTTCCGCCCCTGTGTAGTTTCTGGATGCAGTGATTTCTCCCCACCTCTCACAGTTATAAAAGCTGCCTCGCGTGCCTGGGCTGCGATCACACTCAGGCAGCGTTTTATGAATGGTTCATGTTCTCAGTGCGAGAACATAGCCATGGCAACATTGCGGTCGCGGCTTTCTTTTGTCATGAGAGAAAGCCACTTCAGCCGCCCCCCGCGCCTCGCCTCCTTCCTACGGGATTGGGGCAGGCACTGCGGGCGATGAAGGCGATTTTGGGACAATGACGGGATCTGTTCACCGGGTAAACCCCCTCGAACCACCCGCCTCCCCGGCACGCTTGCTTGCTTCCATCTGAGCTCGGGATGAGTGATACTCTCCAATGGTTCATGTTCTCAGTGCGAGAACATAGCCGTTCAAGCATTGCGGTCGCGGCTTTCTTTTGTCATGAGAGAAAGCCACTTCAGCCACCCCCCACGCCACGCAGGTGCCGCGGGCGATGAAGGCGATTTGGGGATAATGACGGGCTCTGTTTGCCATTTGCTCCAACCTGTTTGTGGTAGTTTAATTTTGTGCGAAGTTTTGGTGAATGTGAATGACTGCATGACCTTTGAGTATCATTGGTTACAGAGGCTGTGTCTTAAAACTAATGGAATTTATGATGTTAAGAAAATATAAGGAAGGCTCCTTTGTTCTATTCTTCAATCCCTAGAGGAATTCAACAGATATAATACAATACAAACCCATCTAACATTCACACATCTTCAGGATAGCTTTTTGCTGCCATTTAAGTTTTGATTTATAGTCTCCCATTTTGCTCACAGAGTCTATTCCAGGATGTAAACCATCTGTTAGCTGTCAGATCTCACAGTGTTTTCTGCTAAACCTCAAATTCCCATATTTGGGAGCATTGAGAAAGAACATTGACAGATGTAGTGAGTTTTAAGGAGAGGAGCTGAAATCTCACAGATAAGTGTATTCTGAAGGACAATGCCCCCTCTGACTTCATGAGGTACAGGGTGTGCATAAAGAAAACACAAACACTAATTCCTCTAGGTTTGTTCTCTTAAATCAGTCACACACTGGAAAAGAAGCTCCATGTCGCGGCTAGGACATGGCACAGTTATCAAACACAGGCACATCGATGCGCTTTAAGTTGCAGACAGTACACACACAAGTTACCAAGGTTTTCACTTGTTCAAGAATGAAGAACACTTTAGTAAATAATTGTAACAGGACTGGTCAGTATCGGGAACGAGGAAACCTGGTTCAGGAATCTTTAAACTCTATTCACAGAATAACACTCAATGTCGGGTCAATACTCTAACGCGTCAAACTCCCGTTCATCACTCTCTCTTTCCCTCTCTCTCTCTCTCTCTCTCTCTCTCTCCGCAGGCTCTGGCATAGGCTCCTCTTATCGCTCTTACTGGATTACTACAACAGAAAACAGCTTTATTAAATTAGATTTATTAAATCGTTCCACCAACCCATCTGTTCGTGGTTGATAAACACTGGCGTGAATTGATTTAATGCCAAATAATTCATACAGTTCACGTAGTGTACTTGACATAAAAGTAGTGCCTACATCAGTGAGGATTTCCTTCAGAATCCCCACTCAGGAGATAACTCTGAAGAGTGCCTCCACAACCCTACATGCTTAGATGTTGCACAGAGGCACTGCTTCTAGACATTGCATAGCGTATTCCACCAGAACTAACACAATGTGATGTCCACATGCCATCCGTTCTAATGGCCCGATAAGGTCCATTCCAATTCTCTCAATGGGGACCTTGATTAGGCACTGGTCCCATTCTGCTGTTCAGGTTAGCAGACGAAGGACTCCCTCGGTGTTATGCTCCTCCACCAGCAGCCACTTCCGGCAGGCATCACGGAGCTGTTGGGTGAATGCAAACAGGCTGCAGCACTCGCTCAGCATCAGCGAGCGGAAGTGCTGTTGTTGCGTGGCCGACGGGAAGGGGGGGAAGGCACTGGTCCCATTCTGCTGTTCAGGTTAGCAGACGAAGGACTCCCTCGGTGTTATGCTCCTCCACCAGCAGCCACTTCCGGCAGGCATCACGGAGCTGTTGGGTGAATGCAAACAGGCTGCCGCACTCGCTCAGCATCAGCGAGCGGAAGTGCTGTTGTTGCTTGAGGCTGTGGCCGACCCATTGCATGATGGTTCACTCGATGCTCGCCGAAACAACTCGATGAATGCCTCTGGTTCATCATGCTGGCCCATTTTCATCAGGATGAGCAGGGGCATGGAAGGTGTTGGGTCTGGGGTCATGGCTGAGCCTGGCTCCTGGTGTATGAAGCTCTGGAGAACCTGCTGGTCCTCTCCTTGAGCCCGGAGGATTGCCTGGAAACTCTGGTCTTGATCTAAACGTGGTTCAAGTCGGGCCTGGTGTTGCACCTGGTGCATGCTGGCAAGGGGCTTGATGACTTTGGCCAGCGGTGAGGACTCCATGATGGCATATTATCTTTCTCAAGGTTCCTGTGTTTCAGCACCACTGTAACAGGACTGGTCGGTATGGGAAATGAGGAAGTGTGGTTCAGGTATCTTTAAACTCTTTATTCACACAATTACACTCAAAGTGGGGTCAATACTCCAAAGCGTTGCACAACTGTACATCACTCTCTCTCTCTCTCTCCCTGGGCTCTAGCATGGGCTCCTCTCATCACTCTTCTCAGATAACTGCAACAAGAATCAGCTGTTAGACCTGATTGTCACCCAGGGATGAATACTTAATGCTTCCCGTCTCCCTGGACAGGCACTCAACCATGAGCTCGCCACAATAATCATTGTCCTTTGATAATGATTTGGGTTGAATTTAATGGAAAATATTAGAGTTGCAGAGGCATGGCAGAAATCTAAGCAGCCTCCAGAGTCGTATTTGGGCATCTGTCAGTGGCGGTGTGCATACCTTGATTGAAAACAGTTGTTTCGGGTTTAGAACCAGACGTGCCTGGTGTGCGATCCCCTTAATACTTAAATTTAAATGTAGTTTCTATTTTAGTTTTACAATTTTAGGGTTGCCGAAGTTAATGCGTTAAAGGGATTGTTCACCCAAAAAGGGAAATTCTTTCATCATTTACTCACACTCATGTTGTTTAAATCCCATATGATCTATGGAACAGAAAAGGAGATATTAGGAAGAATGTTAGACTCACCATTCACTTCCAACATGGAAAAAAGAAACAAAATTTCTCAGAGTCATGAAAATGTATGTTAATTTGTTAGCAGTTCGCAAGTTAATGTAATCCTGCTGTGAGGATTGTGTAAACATATGTGGCTTGCTGTCCCTGACGGAGGGCTGGAGGCTCAAGACTTGTCCTGAACTCAAATGCCCTCCCCCACATCTGTTTACATACTTTTACTCAGGCTCTGTCAAATTAAATGAACTTGCTCCTCTCGAACATTGTTAATAAAACACCTTTTTTCAATTATGTAAATTTTCACTTAGTAATTAGTTTAGATTAAAAATAACCACTTCTTTTCTCCTTCCCTGGATATATCCATCCACTTCAATTTCCTTCCTTATCTGATTATTAATTGTTTAAAACCCTACTCTCCTCATTTTGTTCCCCTTCTCCTCTCCAATCCTCCAACACCACACCCAGAACCTCATTAGACTGATCTTCTTTTCCATTCTCTCCATCTTCATCTTCACCTTCCTCATTCTTGTGGTTCCATCCTTAGATCAGACGTCATGTTATTCTCCCCGCAGACTCCAGTAGTCATCATGACTGTTTCCCCTAGGCTGTAGTTTTCCATCAAACCACAGTGCCAGGAGGCCAAATGCTCATCTCAAACCAAAATCACTTTTTCCTTCTGCACAAAATGCCTCCGCTGTGGTGGAGATGGGCTGTGGAACAGACAATGACCCTGACAAGGGTCATATATCCACATAGCAAATAATGATTTTACATCGCAATCATTTATTAAAGGGATAGTTCACCCCAAAATCAAAATGCAGTCATCATTCACTCATGTTGCTCCAAACTCCTATGACTTTCTTTCTTCTTTAGAACACAAGAGGAGATGTTTAGCAGAATGTTCTAATTCAGTGTTTCTCAATCCTTTCCTGGAGTACCATTAACATATTTTGGATGTCTCTTTTATCCAACACACCTGATTCCACTGGTTAGCTCATTAGTAGAACGCTCCTTGATCTGAAATGAGTATGTCAAATAAGGAAGACATCCAAAATGTGTAGTGTTAATGGTACTCCAGGACAGAATTGAGAAACACTGTTCTAATCCAATTAGTGTCAACATGGTGCGGATTGGGATAAATGTCTGTTAGAAGGTTGTTTGTTTTTCCAGACACCACAAATTGGGAGTTTGTATTTAATGATCCCCTTTCCTATGTTATTTTCTTTTAATCTAAACATTTAAGGATTGGTGAGCTATGTGCTGTTCTGCTGAGTGAGATGTTATAATCTGCTCAATCAAAGCTTCTTTGATCAACATTTTCTCACAGAAAAAAAAAACATTGTGGTAGTTCTGTTTGTTAAAACAAACTTTACTTCCTCTGTTCCTGTTTTTATTTTCATTAATGTTTGTGCCTTTATACTTTGAGCTTAATCTATTTAGCATTAAAAAATGCATTGCACTAAGCTTTCAGTCAGATAGCTCATTAAGATTACAGTGGTAGTGCATTTATAATGTGTAATATTAAGACATAACACAGGATGTGTAATATTTGCATTGTAGTATTTCCCAAAATACCCGCAATCCACTTCTGAAATGAGAGTTATATATGAAAGGCTGGATGCTCAAAACAAAACAAAACAAATCCCCTCCCCCCCTCTCTCTCATGTCCAAAAATAGCTTGGTTCTAGTGTTAATTCATTTGAGAGCAAAATCATGATCATGAACCAAGCATCATATTTATGACCTGCATCAAAGTCATGTTTTAATTTTGTTTTTCTTCTTGACATTACATGGGGGCTTGTTATCCCAAAAAGCATTCCTGCAATAGATATTCTCATACCATGAATCTCTCAACACAAGTCAGAATAGGTGTAATAAAGGAAACTGAATGACTCAGAACAGCTTTCATTCAGTATCTGTTTTTAATTTGGCAATGTGAATAATTTTGTTACACTGCTGATAATAGAGAAGTCGGTCACTGCGTGAGAGGAAAAAGCCTTCAGAGTGCATTTCCTGTTGTATGTAAGCACAAGTTCAGTTACATTCAGTCTCATCTGTATAGCTAACATCTTAAAGCCACAGCACACAATTTAGCCCATGAAAATCATATTTAATATTTTATGATAATTATACATTTCAATACATCTCATATGGATTTTTAAAGAGCTTCTGTCACCCAAAGCAAATCAAACAAATTTGTAAAGGCATGTGGTGCTTTGCACTTGAATGTCCCTTCAGTGACCAATAATCATGTTATTTACACATACAAACACTAACCTCAATGTATTGTGAACATCATGTTCCTCAATGTCACCCTTGTTGTACAAATCATGACAGGTAATGACAGTATACATAATTACAGCAATAATTACTTACAAATAGTCAGAAAAAAACTAAATAGGATTGTTAAAGCTGTAAAAGATTAAGTCAAATGCAGTGGAGAAAATGCTGATGATTCATACAAGATCACGCAACCAGGCTTGAGACATTACAGTAAGAAGGACCATAGTGGTCAAGTGAGAGTTTAATATTAACCTTAGACCACCATTGCTCATATAAGTAAGGAATAATTGATGACAGATCAGCTGTCTTCAGCTATGTTTGTCAGTAGCATCACTTCAAATCGCCACGCTGTTAGTTTAACAACACTCCTCAGTAGAGGACCCATCCGTGCGTTCACAAGAGTCGAGTTCTGGCGTATGATGCAAGCGTAGTGTAAGCTCCGTTAAGAAGTCTCGAATGAGAAGCGCAGAGTATAGAGGAAGCCAGTGAACACGCGGATGGCCGTTACCGGAAGCCAGTGATTATAGTTTATAAAGTTCTAAATATGGATATTTTTCTTACAAAAATGCATCGCTTCACTTCAGAAGGCTTTTATTAAACCCCTGGAGCCGTATAGATTATTTTTTGATGGATGCTCTTTTTTGGGCTTCAAAATCTAAGGTACCATTCATTCCGATTATAAAGCTTGGAAGAGCCAGGATATTTTTTTAATATAACTTCGATTGTGTTTTGATCAATGAAGAAAGTCATATACACCTAGGATGGCTTGAGGGTGAGTAAATTATGGGATCATTTTCATTTTTGGGTGAACTAACCCTTAAAGTCACAGTGGTTCATTAACATTTAGGCTCTGTGTGTTACCCGCGAGAGAAGTGACTATGTGTGTGCGTATGTGTGGGTGAGAATAAAAGAGAGAGAGTTAGCGCGGGTGTGCTTTCCACAGATATTAAAATACATTGTGAATAATATAGAAATTATGCGTCATTCTTTTTCAAATACTTAGTCAATGTCTTGTTTTATTTGGCTATTTTACTGTGGTAAGTTGTACAGCTCTTAGAAATAACTGTAATATTTTGGCAAAGTGATATGGAACTGTTATGCAGTCAAGACCTGGAATACTTCATAGCCGTGCGTTAACTGAAAAATAATTGCAAACCTTAGGACATCCGTTAACCAATCAGAATCAAGCACTTAACAGCCCCATTTTATAAACTTTGATATACAACGTACATATCTATCATATTTTAAAGGTGTAATTTTCCATAACTGATGGCATTGTAGAAACGACAGCAGTCAGCCATGATTTATTTATTCTGCGAACTAAAGTGTTATAAAGTGAATACTAGGTGTGTAACCGATTAAAACGTGAACGGTATTCGGCTGATCATGTGAACTAAATATGGCAGCCCCCAATAAAAAAGCTTCTAAAAGTCTACTAATATGACTAAAATTATCTCATCTAAGTGTACATTAGTGCCATTAATTTATTTATGAGTGCACTTTTAACATTGTTGGTTGGAAAACTGCTCACCAATGTTGTGAAGTATACCTATATGAATTCTACTTCCTGCTCAACACTTCTGAATCTCAATTTAGGATTTTGTCATCTTTGTAACAGGAACTCTCTCCATGTTTCTCTTAAGTGATTTGTTCAGAATATTCAGAATTATGTCTTTGTTGTTTAGAATGTTGTAGGTGGTGAGGTTTGCCAGCTTCTGGAAGTCCTCAGGAGAATAGGTAAGTTTTTGAGTGGCGAATGGACAGGAGCTACTGGTGAAGTCAACATCAAAATTTCCTTCCTTCATCTCCATTTTACCCTCTCTTTTCACTCCTACAACACAAATACACACATGCAGAAAAGTTTTTACCTGATATACCATTCCATTTCTATTCTGATGTATTTGAAATTAGTCTGTGCCATGCATTCACGCTAAAGCAGAATGTCCACCTAAGAATCTTATTGATAGTGCTTACCAGGAGCGGTGAACTGTTTGAATGTTAAGTTGACCAAGGGAAAGTGAATCACTACAGGAGCCTCTGGATTATCTTTATCCTCAAACACGTATACTTCCTTCTTTGGTTCTGACTTGATCTTTTTAAAATCAATCTTTGGAAATGGAATCTTCCGATCAATGCAGTAATCCTCAGTTTGCTTTAGGGTCTATTAGACACATGCAAAAACATTATAGTATACATATATTAAGAGACAGTCTGGCTGACAATTTAAGCAACCAATGTTTTGTTTTCACTTGCTATTTAGAGATGGGTTTTTTGTGAAATATATATACCCTAACAAAATAATAGAATGTGGTAATACAATTTATTTTCAAATAATGGTGCAGAATTTGTGATCAGGATTTATGTCTATCCAAAAGACTACTGATTATTTAATAGACATAACTCAGAATACACACTGGAATGTACAAATTTGTACAAAAAACTTTTGTACATTCTACATAACTTGCTAAATTCCTCAAACAAAACAAAAATAAATATTTGATGCCACTAACATGGCAAACTTTGGCATATCCAGTAATAAGTTTGTCCTCAACAGCGCTCATTGTATCAACATGTTACATTATTGTAAACATGAGTTGGTTTCTAGGCAGACTAATAAAAAAAGCCTGCTTGTCCTTACTCCTGAAAATTTCATAAAGCCAGCCAATCAGATTAGTGCAGGCCAAATTGAAAAAGTGATTTCCAGTTTTGTGTTCAATAAGGGATGTGTGCTGTCTAAGGCTGACTACCCTCACCTTACACTGGTCCTCGTCCCAAGAGTAGTTCAGAGACAGAATGACATCCGCACGCCTCTGAGAGCGTAGCACAGGAGGGAATGATGACTTGAGGGACACAGCACAGTCCACCAGACCAAGTGTCGTGTCTGCTGGTGTCAGGGAGTTAGGGAAGGCATCTGGGTGTGTTTCTGCAGAAAAAAAAGAAATTTCACTTTACAATAATACCATTCCCAGTTGAACTGACATTTTAAGCTGTGGTATTAACTAAGCTAAACTTAAAGCTGAAGTGTGTAACTTTTTCTGTGTTAAAATACTGCTTAAAATGCAGTTACAAATATAAGTACAGAATTCATAAGTTTCTCTGTAAACTGTAAACAATGTCTGTGCTGCTATTAAAATGTATTTGTTTGTTTAGAGCAACCCGCTTAGACCCACCCCAACAAGATTTCTCGACCCGATGGCGTGAGTTGGGGGTGGGACTTTCTGACCGTTGGAACAACAGCAAAGGTGCAAATTTGGAAAGTTCTTTTGAAAATATTGTTTATTTGTTCTATTCTGTTTGGTGGCACTAATGTCGTAGAAATTACATACTTCAGCTTTAAAATGGATAATAGCATAAATCATGTTCTGACCCTTCCATGCTGTAAAGTCAGAGTTCTCATTGTAGTTCTTGTGCAGACAAAAGCCTCTCAGGAAATTGTACACTTGGCTGATAATGGGGCGGCAGGTCAGAAAGTTGCTGATCATTTTTGCTAAATCTGTCATGGGGCTGACCTGGAGCGTGTCCAGTGTTGATGGTATATTATCTGTTTCTACAAATAAGGGAGGATGAAAAATAAAATATTAATTACATACAAATAGCACAAATTCTAACATCAAATCAAATATTATTCATTAAGAAATTAAAAAAGCTTATTTATATATTTATTGGGTCTGGGTAGTTGTAACTGTATTTTCTTTTTTTTTTCTTTTTTTTTTTTGTGTTTTCCTGTGGCAAATCATAGGACTGGCTTGTTATGTATTTGCTCTTCTTCCTTGGTTAGACTCTCTCTTCCTCCTCAAAACCTCTAATTTTTTTATATAAAGTATATATTCCATTGCAGACTGTATAATATATTAAATCTGTTCAGTTTTAGGACATATTGCCAGATTGTGTTTTATTCTAGTAAGTTTGATAGGAAAATGCAGAAGGAAATGAAAAAGGAACGAAAAACAGTCTGCATTAGGAACACTCATTAATAAATCTGAAAGGCAACCTTTTACATGTACTGCTGAGATGCTTCACAGGCACTGATTGCTTATGTACCTTTACCTATACTAATAATTGTCTTCCTTTTACCTGTGTTGTTCACTTCTTCTCCAATCTTGTGGGCCCAGGATGGAATCACTCCAGTGATACAACTCCAAAGCTGAGTCAGACTCACAGAAAAGACACTACTCCATATTCCTGCAAACAGACCACATACTGTAAACTATACAATGAATAATTAAATGGGTATTAATGTGTAATTCTTTAATTGCTTTTACATTTACTCAAATGTAAATGTATCAAATATGCCTTGCAGTTCATTGAAGGAATCAAACCCATAACTTTGGCATTGCTAGCACCATGCTCTACTAGTTGAGCTCAAGGAAGTAATACAATTACTAGATCAATAAAGTGGTTTACCATTTAACAATTTAAATCTATTTACCCAATAAAGAGTATACCCCAGGTTCAGGGAGTTTCTTGACCATGTGACCGAGGTAATATTCACTCCCATAGTTTTGTGCAGGTACGAAGGCACCATACTTGGTAAATCCAACCTCGTACGGGGTGAACTCACATAATTCTAGAAGCAAAGACAACAAAGAATTACATGGAATATATGTTAGACAGTATGCGCATTTCTTTTAGTATAATGATCTCAACGAATTGATCTGTGTTGTTCTCACATCCTCCCTACATTATATCTATCCACTATCCCTCCACAACAAACAGAATTAATTTAAAACTTTACCATAAAACAAATTAGCAGGAAATCAACCAGTCAAAATGTATTATTGGTAAACTTTATAGTAGGACCTTAAATATCTTTGATTTTTGTGAGAATTGGTCAAATATTTGCTAGTTTACAGAAAGTTTGCTACTAAAAAAGTACGACACCAGGCTGCGGAAGACGGAGGTACTGAAGAAGGACTACAGGAGCCTGATCGAGACGGTACGCAGCACTTCGCCAGAAACAACGATCGTCGTGTCTGGACCGCTTCCCACGTACCGACTAGGACAAGAAAGGTTCAGTAGATTATTTGCTCTAAATGAATGGTTAATGTCATTGTGTAATGAACAGAGACTGCTCTTTGTTAATAATTGGAATCTGTTTTGGGAGCGACCTAGGCTCTTCCGTCCTGATGGCCTTCACCCCAGCAGAGTCGGAGCGGCTGTTCTGTCGGACAACATCTCCAAGACGCTACACACCATATGACTAGTAAGTCAAAGTCCAAATCACAGTATTTGCTGTCCCAACTTAATTGATATAAGTACCAATGTAGAACATTATATAGAAACTGTGTCTGTTCCTCGTTTAGTAAAGCCAAACAATACATCTACTGTAGGATCTAGGAAAAATCTAATTGTAATTAAACCAGAAAATCTCAATATCAGTGAACAAAAACAATTTCTAAAGCTAGGTCTTCTAAACATTAGATCGCTCACACCTAAGGCGGTTATTGTAAATGAAATGGTCTCAGATAATAGTTTTGATGTATTTTGCCTTACTGAAACCTGGCTTAAACCAAATGATTATTTCGGTCTAAATGAGTCTACTCCGCCAGGATACTGTTATAAGCATGAGCCCCGTCTGATTGGTCGTGGCGGCGGTGTTGCAACAATCTATAGAGATATTCTTAATGTTACTCAGAAAATAGGTCACAGGTTTAATTCGTTTGAAGTACTTGTGCTAAATGTTACACTCTCAGATGTAAGAAAAAAATCCCTATTATCTCTAGCCTTGGCTACCGTATATAGACCTCCAGGGCCTTACGCTGATTTCCTAAAAGAGTTTGCAGACTTTCTATCAGATCTATTGGTCAATGTCGATAAAGCAATAATTGTTGGAGATTTTAATATACACATAGATAACACAAATGATGCGTTAGGGGCTGCGTTTACAGATTTGTTAAACTCCTTCGGGGTCACGCAAAACGTCAGTGGTCCCACTCATCGCCTAAATCATACGCTAGATTTAATTATATCATATGGAACCAATCCAACCGATATAGATATTATACCGCAAAATGATGATGTCACTGATCATTACATGGTAACTTGCATACTACGTACCACTGAAATCTGTCATATTGCGCCACGTTATCGACCAAGCAGAACAATCCTTCCAACCACAATAGATAGATTCTCAAATAGCCTACCTGATCTATCTCAGCTGCTCAGTGAACCCAAACAAACAGATGAACTAGAGGAAATGACTAGCAGTTTGAGCACCATTTTCTCTGGTACATTAGATATTGTTGCACCAATTAGATTAAAAAAGTTTCGAGAAAAAACTAGAGCACCATGGTACAACAGTGCTACGCATGCTATCAAGAGAGAAACTCGTAACTTAGAGCGTAAATGGAAACAAACTAATTTAGAGGTCTTTAGAATCGCGTGGAAAGACAGTATGTCACGTTACAAAAAGGCTCTAAAAACAGCCAGGGCTGAGCACCTCCGCAAACTAATAGAAAATAACCAAAATAATCCAAGGTTCTTATTTAACACCGTGGCTAGACTAACAAATAAACAGAGATCACCTGAGCAAAATATTCCGTTACAATTTAGTAGTAATGATTTTATGAATTTCTTCACTGAGAAAATAGAAAACATCAGAAACACAATTGTAAACACAACTGTTAATGTACAATCTTTTATGGTGTCTTATGACTCACCCTCAATTATCGCCCCTCAAGAACAACTACACCGCTTTACAACTATAGGACAGGAAGAGCTAAATAAACTTATCATTGCATCTAAACCAACAACATGTTTACTAGATCCAATACCCACTAAACTACTGAAAGAAGTGTTACCTGTAGTGGAAGAGCCTCTTCTCAATATTATTAACTCGTCTTTATTTTTAGGTCATGTTCCAAGAATATTTAAGCTGGCAGTTATAAAACCTCTCATTAAGAAACCACAATTAGATCCAAATAACCTAGCAAATTACAGACCCATCTCAAATCTTCCATTTATGTCTAAAATATTAGAAAAAGTTGTGTCCGCTCAATTGTGCTCTTTCTTGCAAGAAAATGATATCTATGAAAAATTTCAGTCAGGATTCAGACCGCATCATAGCACAGAAACTGCGCTAGTTAAAATTACAAATGATTTACTTTTGGCTTCTGACCAAGGCTGCATCTCAATATTAGTTCTACTCGATCTTAGCGCTGCGTTCGACACTATAGATCATAAAATACTCTTGGATCGACTACAAAACTACACTGGTGTTCAGGGACAGGCATTAAGCTGGTTTAGATCGTACTTATCAGACCGTTACCATTTTGTCTGTTTAAATGGGGAAAAATCAAAAATAACGTCAGTAGACTATGGAGTGCCACAAGGATCTGTGTTAGGCCCTCTATTATTCTCAATATATATGCTGCCACTTGGTAAAATTATAAGAAAACATGGAATTAATTTCCACTGTTATGCTGATGACACTCAATTATATATCTCATCACGACCAGATGAAAACACTAACTTATCTAACTTGACAGAGTGTCTTAAAGATATAAAATGCTGGATGACGTGTAATTTCCTGTTATTAAATTCCGATAAAACGGAGGTATTAATTATTGGTCCAAAAAACTACCCACAAAATCCCTTACAATACAACTTTAATTTAGAAGGATGTCCTGTTACATTATCCACTACAGTAAAAGACCTGGGTGTTATACTAGACCGCAACTTGACTTTCGATAATCATATTTCATCTGTTACGAGAACAGCCTTTTTCCACCTTAGAAACATTGCTAAGCTACGTAACATGCTATCTGTTTCTGATGCAGAAAAGTTAGTTCATGCATTCATGACCTCGAGACTAGATTACTGTAATGCTTTATTAGCTGGTTGCCCTGCATCCTCAATAAACAAGCTACAGTTAGTCCAAAATGCAGCCGCTAGAGTTCTTACTAGGTCAAGAAAATATGATCATATAACACCGATTTTAACATCTCTACACTGGCTACCTATTAAGTTCCGTATCAATTACAAAGTATTACTACTGACCTATAAAGCCCTAAATGGTTTATCTCCGGTGTATTTAACGGATCTTCTATCGCCATACAATCCATCGCGCTCTTTAAGATCACTAAATTCAAGGCTTCTGGTCATACCTAGGATATCTAAGTCCACTAATGGAGGGAGGGCGTTCTCACATTTAGCTCCTAAACTCTGGAATAGCCTTCCTGATATTGTTCGAGGCTCAGACTCGCTGTCCCAGTTTAAAACTAGATTAAAGACGCATCTCTTTAACCAAGCATTCACATAATGCTTACTTTTTATACTACTGCTGAATCAGTTATAATGCATTAATATTATGAACATCAGCTATGCTAATTATTTCCCATCTGCTTTTCTGCTGTTATCTCGGGACGCCAGTCCCGAGGTAAATAGCGTTCGTCAGCTCCAGTTTGTATCCAGCCTCTCACGGAGACTTCAGATGCCCCATCACCATGGACTACGATCTTGAAATGGGATACATAGACTAACTATTGCCAACAAAAGCCTTCATCAGCCAAACAAGGACAACTGCATCTAAGTGAACTTCTGGAATTTAATCAAGGATGGACTTCAAAGACACTGGTCACTAATCTTGCAGTTCAAACACAATCACTGTCTAAATACTGACCCTTAGCACTTAATAAGTTTAATAATTTTTTAAATCATGTTTTTTAACTATAAATAATTCTTATTTACATTATTCATGATGTTAGCCAGAGGGGAACTGGCCCCCACAGTGAGTCTGGTTTCTCCCAAGGTTATTTTTCTCCATTAACCATCATCTTTTGGAGTTTTGTGTTCCTTGCCACAGTCGCCTTCGGCTTGCTCACTGGGGTTATTAATACAATTATTATTTGATTATTTTTAAACACGATAAAGAATCATATCTTATCTAATTCCACAACAGGGCTCCAAACAAAAAAAAAAAAAAAAAAAAAAAAAAATCAATTAAGGAGCGATTGGCTCCTATAGGGGGAAAAAAACAGGCAATTTTGTGATCACGTGCATTTTTTATGCTTGTTACTGTCACCGTGTTTTCTAACAGTCTCTTTTTTGAAATGGTTAGTTCCTGCAATGAACTCCGTTTTCCCCGCTATTTCTTTGATATAAACTTTTGTAATGTATCTCGGGAAATGTAATGCAAATTTTAAAATCAAAGGGAGTAAACTTTTACTGTCGCCAATGGCGACCTTGACAGAAATTACACTCACAAATAAATTTATTTGGTCACAAATGCGACCATTTTTAGTCGCATTTTGGAGCCCTGCACAAGGATGATGATTTATCGACTTTATAGACATTACATTTTTATCGTCTGTTAATGCTGAACTTCTGTAAAGCTGCTTTGAAACGATGTGTGTTGTGAAAGGCGCTATACAAATAAAATTGACTTGACTTGACTTAAAAAAGTGAGAATACAACAGTGGCTAAATGCATTGTACATGGTCTCTGTTCTTATAATTGTTGACTCTACACTCTGCAGTGGACTGCAAGAAGTCATTATTTACCAGGCTCAATGGTACTTCCTATCTTGCCATTCTTCATGTTAATTGCTGTGTAGATGGGAAGAGGGTTCTGTCCATTTGATAGTGCTCTCTGCTGGTCAGATAGTGTAACCATTTTTTTCTGAGGTAGGAAAGAATTCAGAATTACTTATAAATTATTATGGAGAAAATGAAATACCATTTCAAAGACCCAATGAAATCAATTTGCTTGAATTTGTGCTGCAGTAGTGGCATAAAGTCACCCAACAGTAATGTGAAAGGTAGAGAGCATAAAGCTGTGATTGTAAATCAGGGGTTTTCCACCAAATACTGATTTCTGAACTCTTCCCAAGTTAAAATGTTTGTATTGTGTTGTTTAAGAATGAATATAAACTTGTTTTCTTTGCATTATTCAAGGTCTGAAAACTGCATCTTTTTTGTTATTTTGACCAGTTGTCATTTTCTGCAAATAAATGACTATTTTTTATTTGGAATTTGGGAGAAATGTCAGTACTTTATAGAATAAAAAATACATGATAATTTTACTCAAACACATACCTATAAAGAGTAAATCCAGAGAAACTGGTAATTTTGTAGATGTCTCTTAATTTTTTCCAGTGCTCTCTCTCTGTGTGTGTGTGTGTGTGTGTGTGTGTGTGTTATAGTTTTAACAGTTTATGTTGCAGTTTTCTCTTCCAGAAAATTGCACCATAATGACGAAGATGACTCCTCTTGCACTACAAACATTTTTGTTCATTTGAATACAAAATTAAATAATAGCAAATCATGGTTCATGGCTTTGATGTTAACTATAAGCTGTTGGCTATGAAACCTCGTTTAAATTGGCTTTTTAAAACAAGATCAAACCCTTTGATAGTCCTGCCCAAACTTTCTGTTTCAATAGGAAACACGTCAACACAGAAAACTGCGATTGTCAAGGGATTTCGTTGGGTCTTTAAGAGCACACTGATGTCTTCTTTATGTTTTTGTGTTCTGCTTGAAATAAAGCCATAAATGAAACAAAATTATTTCTATATTTTCAGTACCTTCCCCTGGATGAGATACTCTATAGCCAGTCCCCACATGTCAATGAGAGAGACAAGGTGTCCTTCTTTCTCTCTCTCTTCCATCTTCTCTTTGTAGTGCCTTAGCTGTTCAGGTGAAAATACACTGAACACACTTTTAGATATCTCCTTTTTTACAGACTCCATAACCTCGTTTAGGTCACTGTTTGACCAGTTAGCATCACCGTAAAGAGAGGCCATAGTCCTATGAGACAATGAGAGAAAACAATGGGGAATATGAGGAAAACATTGTTGTTTTGGATGTTGGCCTAAATTCCAACCTTGTTTACACAGGGTTGCCATCCGTCCCGTAAAATACCCGCATTTAAATATAAAATGAAGATTTGTCCCGTATTTAAGCTGGTCAGATGGCGTGACTGTGAAATCGTTCCAGTTCGCCAAATTAACACACGTTAGAACATTTGCTTAGGTGGGTAAGGGACCGTCTGAAAAGTCCACACATTGTGCTAAACGTGCTATTACTGTGGACAAAGTAGTAAGGGACCATCTAAAAAGTCCAAAAAACTTTTAAAAACTGAGTTTTTCCTATATATTATGTTCAATAAGGTCAAACAATGTATGAATACAGTCATAAAGACAAGTACAGGTGAAGGAAATAAGAAACAAAACAAATATATATATATATATATATATATATATATATATATATATATATATATATATATATATATATATATATATATATATATATATATATATATATATATGTGAGATCTGGTGACTGTGGGGGCCATTTTAGTACAGAAAAACTCATTGTCATGTTCAAGAAACCAATTTGAAATGATTTGAGCTTTGTGACATGGTGTATTATCCTGCTGGAAGTAGCCATCAGAGGATGGGTACATGGTGGCCATAAAGGGATGGACATGGTCAGAAACAATGCTCAGGTAGGCCGTGGCATTTAAACGATGCCCAATTGGCACTAAGGCGCCTAAAGTGTGCCAAGAAAACATCCCCCACACCATTACACCACCACCACCAGCCTGCACAGTGGTAACAAGGCATGATGGATCCATGTTCTCATTCTGTTTACGCCAAATTCTGACTCTACCATCTGAATGTCTCAACAGAAATCGAGACTCATCAGACCAGGCAACATTTTTCCAGTCTTCAACTGTCCAATTTTGGTGAGCTCTAGCAAATTGTAGCCTCTTTTTCCTATTTGTAGTGGAGATGAGTGGTACCCGGTGGGGTCTTCTGCTGTTGTAGCCCATCCGCCTCAAGGTTGTGCGTGTTGTGGCTTCACAAATGCTTTGCTGCATACCTTGGTTGTAACGAGTGGTTATTTCAGTCAAAGTTGCTCTTCTATCAGCTTGAATCAGTCGGCCCATTCTCCTCTGACCTCTAGCATCAACAAGGCATTTTCGCCCACAGGACTGCTGCATACTGGATGTTTTTCCCTTTTCACACCATTCTTTGTAAACCCTAGAAATGGTTGTGCGTGAAAATCCCAGTAACTGAGCAGATTGTGAAATACTCAGACCGGCCCGTCTGGCACCAACAAACATGCCACGCTCAAAATTGCTTAAATCACCTTTCTTTCCCATTCTGACATTCAGTTTGGAGTTCAGGAGATTGTCTTGACCAGGACCACACCCCTAAATGCATTGAAGCAACTGCCATGTGATTGGTTGATTAGATAATTGCATTAATGAGAAATTGAACAGGTGTTCCTAATAATCCTTTAGGTGAGTGTATATATATATATATATATATATATATATATATATATATATATATATATATATAATTTTGTTTTTTTGTTTTTGTTTTGAGTAATCATGCTAAATTGATAATTTAGTGCTACAAAATCACTTGCCATTATATCAAACACAGCTGAAAGCTACTGTATTTGGTTTGGTAAATTAAGCTTAACATTGTCTTTGTGTTTGTTTTTGAGTTGCCACAGTATGCAATAGACTGGCATGTCTTAAGGTCAATATTAGGTCAGAAAAGGCAATAAAGAAACATCTTTCTCTAGAAACTCATCAGTCAATCATTGTTTTGAGGAATGAAGGCTATACAATGCTTGAAATTGCCAAATAAATTAAGATTTCATACAAAGGTGTACACTACAGTCTTAAAGATAAAGAACAACCGGCTGTAACAAGGACAGAAAGAGATGTGGAAGGCCAGATGTACAACTAAACAAGAGGATAAGTACATTACAGTCTCTAGTTTGAGAAATAGACGCCTCACATGTCCTCAGCTGACAACTTCATTGAATTATACCCTCAACACCAGTTTCATGTACAACAGTGTGGCATGGTGGAGGGCGGGACCGGCGCGTGATTACGCACGCCCGGTCCCGTATTAGGCTAATTAAGCCATCAAGAGAGATAAAGTCCACTCGCAAACGGCGATCGAGAGAGAGAGAGAGCTCAATTACGGACATCCGTTATCTTATGTGTTTGTCTTTTGAGTTTTACATTAAGCCTTTAAGTTATATGTTAAGCCGGTTTCTTGCCTCTTCCTTGCCCATGAATTTGATCTGTTTTACATTGGTGCCGAAACCAGGGAAGGAAGAGGGATACGCCGTAGCGGAGTTCTCGCCACTACCCCAGAGAAGCAGCTGCGGCCATCTGCCGGGGGACGAGGAGCCCAGCCGCCTGGACGCGGAGGAATGACCGCCGACCGCGAGGGGAGAAGGGGCTCCTATAGCCGACCGCCTGGAGCAGTCAGGGCCGCTGCCAGGGGCGGAGGATGCCCCTACCAGCCGCTGAAACGCGGAGGGGTCGAGGGAAGACCGCCGTTCGCGAGCGAGGAGGAGATCACGACCGACCGCCTGGAGCTGGAGAACCGCTGCCAGGGGTGGGGGAGTCCCCTTCGGCTCCCCGAGAACGCGGCGGGGCGTTCCGTCCGCCAGAGGCTGAGGACTGCCTCGGATCCGCCTGGAGAGGCACGGCTGTCGTGCGGTAGAGGGTGGAGGAGTGGCTGAGGAACGAGCTACGGCGTATCAGAGAACCGGTAAGTTAGGTGTTTTTTTATTTTTTTATTAATCTCTCTCTCCTCTCTCTCTCTCACTGCCGCTCTGCGTTGGCCTTTTCCCTCTTTTTTTAAATTCTGGTGTTTGTGGGAGGGGAGGTACCGCCCAGTGCAGGAACCCTCCCCCCCCCATTTTTAATTGTTTTTTGGTTCCCTCCTCTTGCCCCTCCCTCTTTTAAATTATGGTGTTTGTGGGAGGGGAGGTACTGCCCAGTGCAGGAACCCTCCCCCCCCATTTTTAATTGTTTTTTGGTTCCCTCCCCTTGCCCCTCCCTCGTCCAGGTTGATGGGGATGACCTGCCGGCAGACCGTGCGGGAGGCACCCCCCCCCCCCCCCCCCCCCCCCCAGGGGATGTACGTCAGGCCGGGGGTCCCCAGCCTGAAAGAACGGGGGAGGAATGTGGCACGGTGGAGGGCGGGACCGGCGCGTGATTACGCACGCCCGGTCACGTATTAGGCTAATTAAGCCGTCAAGAGGGATAAAGGCCACTCGCAGACGGCGATCGAGAGAGAGAGAGCTCAATTACGGACGTCCGTTATCTTATGTGTTTGTCTTTTGAGTTTTACATTAAACCTTTAAGTTATATGTTAAGCCGGTTTCTCGCCTCTTCCTTGCCCATGAATTTGATCTGTTTTACAAACAGCAAAGAGAAGACTCGGGTGCAGGCCTTTTGGGAAGAATTGCAAAGAAAAATCCAATTTTGAAACAGAAAAACAAAAAGAAAAGCTGAGAGTGCACATAGGAACACATACATTGGACAACAGATAATTGGAAAAGAGTGTTATGGATCTTAACCCCATTGAGCTTTTGTGGGATAAGCTAGACTGTAAGGTGAGTGAGAAATGCCCAACAAGACAGCCACATCTATGGCAAATGCTACAGGAAGTGTGGGGTGAAATGTCACCTGAGTATCTGGACAAACTGACAGCTAGAATGACAAGGATCTGCAAAGCTATCATTGTTGTACGTGGAGGATTTTTTGACAAGAACTTTTTGAAGTAGTTTAAGAAGTTCTTTCAAATTGTAATATGAATATTTAATGTTAATAATGTCCTGACTATACATTGTGATCAGTTGAATGCCACTTTGGTAAATAAAACTACCAATTTCTTTCCATAAGAGCAAAATTTGTACATTATTCCAAACGTATGGCCGCCAGCGTATACATATTATATATATATATATATATATATATATATATATATATATATATATATATAATGATACTCATTTGGAGCACAAAGTGAGAGTCTAACAGGTTGAATTGGAGGCTGTAGTGCTCCTTATACCCACCAGGTTGAGCCAGAAACTCCTGTGATGTAGCTGACCGCATCAAGAAGCTGGAGTTTTTGAAGCGCCCTAAGGCTCCCATATGTGCCAGTCATTGCTCTGGTTCCGCCCCCTGAACACACCACAGCCACCAAAGGGACCTGAAGAATAACATTTTGGTTGATTTCTTAGATGCTTTGCCTAAATACGTGTGATATCGCATATATCTCCTGTAACTATGGTGTCCAGGCTTTCTGCGTTTCTCAAGGTTTTCCTGTACTAGAGACATCTATATTCTAAAACACACTATACATTTGTAATGAAATGAGACATGTGAAAAGGATGTCAAATATTTGGTCACTCTGCAAGGAAGTGTTAAAGGTGTATGTGTTTATATTTGTATTATCATGCCTTGCTGGGCTCTGGTGGAGAGGTGAGTTTCAGAGCTCTCTGTAGTGCCTGTGACATGACTTTTCTCCTCTTCAACAGAAAGTTTTTTTCTTCCATTGGAATATCAAAACCCAGACGTACGTCCAAATCTTCTTTTGAGCTTCAAAGCACAGACAAAAAACACATTATTCTGAGCATTGAATTGCTTTACATTGGTTTGTCTTATAATATTATGGTTCATTATTACACAATTAAAATCATTAAATTATAGTTACATGATCACACGGAAAAGTAATTTAAGAGATAAATAATAAAAAATATTTACCGATCGTCTGTGCTTAGTTGCAGATTTACTTTATCCTATGAAAAAAAATTATATTTCCGTTACTATCATAAAAGATATATATATATATATATATAAAACTGTTATTCAGTGATTGCTGTATATGTCTTATTTACTATATTTACAGAATAGAAACAGTACCGACCTCTCCAGCAGGAATGGAGAGTTTAATTTGATGTTTGGCTGAAGGCCATTTTAAAGGGACAGAGGACACAATGTCCAAAGTATTTTGACTTGCATCATCCATTTTTTCGGCAGCCTGGATAAACAACAAATATGCAAACATGTGAACAAGAGTCAGATGATGAAACAATCACAAACATATTGTTCATTTGTAAGTTATACTACTGTTTCCACACTATTAAAGTTGCAAAATTGCTGAAATGGAAGATGTGTCATATTAATGTATTTGCATTACTATGAATTAATATACAGTTAAATTGTTTATTGTGACAGTAGTGTTTGTAATTGCTCTGGGATTTTTCTAGTGTTTTAAGGTCAAGTTTAGCATGTATCATACCCTCAACTATGTTTGCTTGTGATGTGTACACATTATGGTAAATCGATTTGGTAAGAAATCGTCTGCTAATAATCAATTGATTTAATGACACACCTTTGATGCGACGAGACTAAATTCAGTCTCCAGGTCTCGGTTGATGTAATATCGCATAGTCTGTGTGCAGCTGGGGTTTTCTTGAAAACCTGAGATCATACGGTCCTCCTTAAATGCGCCTCTCAGTTTTAAAATCAGGTTCTTTTTCGCTGAGATGAACAGGGAAATAACACACATACAAAAAATTATATTTACTTGTGATCTTGTTTGCAGCACCTTTGAATATTAATAAGGTCCTGTTTGTAAAAACATGATTCTGTACTTTGTTTGTAAATTATATGTTTCTTACAACATTGCTGAAAATACTTCACTGTAAAATATACTTAATAATATTCTAGAGTGTACCATTTTTTTAACGCTTTCAGCTGTTATCAGCTGTTATTTATTTCAATCTTATTGTCTGATTAAGGCTAGATTGAGTGGTTATACAGTAAAAGTAGTTCTGAATTAGTTAAGTCATAACCCAGAAATAGCTAATGTCTTTCTGTTTACCATTTGTTTTGAGAGGTTTTTCCACCTTCACATCCAGGGCACAGAATGGACCGGCCTAACAATTAAAGTAAAATGTTTTAGTTCTTTTCACAGGAGCTCCACAAATATTCCCAAAGTACTATCTGTAAATGCCTGAACTTGCTTCTTACAGTATTGTTAAAGATTCTTGGGTTCCAATTAAATATAAGGTAATCATAAGGACACATTGTGTCTGTTTATTTCCAAATTAAAGCGTAGTTGATCTTGTTTGGAAATATAAAATAATTACAGATTTCAGACATAACAATAATCATTTATGACCTGTCCGTCTGAGAATAGTAAAACAGATGAAAGTTCTTCTAACCATCAACACTCCATTAGAGAGGTACGGCTCAGGATTCTCAGAGCTTTAAGAAAAAGAACAAATTAGACAACTGATTGTGTCATTTAACAAAATTGACAATTTTCCTAATAGCCTATTATTAACGTTCACTGCATAATTGGCTAATGACACCATAATGGTTTTTGCATTGCTTTCACAAACTGTTAAAAACGTTTTCACTCACCTCACTGTCATCTCAAACGCCACCCACAACTCATTCTTTATCTGAGATAAATAAAAAATTATGTACATCATGTTGAAACTAATGGTAGGAATACGCCCTGTCACCATTGCAAACATATGACTCTTTTGTAGAAAAAGTAAAAAACAATAACAATTGATTTGCATAAATAAAATGATTGCTCTGTTTAATTGCATGATATGTGGCCCCAACTCTTTTGTTTTAGTAATAATATATATTAAAAAAAAATTCTCACATTGACATTATTTATTTATTGCTGATAAATGCTGTTTATGTCACCTGTTACTAAGGTCTTCCAAAGAAGAATGCTAATTGTTACTTACAGCCCATGGATGTCAGATTTCTATACAGAACTGACCTTATCATCAAAAATGAAGCATTTTGTCTGTTTTTGTCCAAGTGTGAGGCAGTTGATGTCAAATAGTACAGTGGAGCATAAGTCATCTTTCGAAAACCGGTCAGCATCATATATGTGGAATTCCACAATGTTCTGAGGACACAAAAACATAATGGTAAGGACATTTTTATTGGGCTCAAAAGGTTTAGTTTCACATATGTTCCTCTAAACAGTTTCAGTTTTGTGATCTTAACAATTTACTAGATATCTTAAGGAATATTTGTATGGTTAATTGACTGTGGTGATACAGTCAAAAAGCTGACATGTTTGAACTGTTGTGTTATAACTATTTATATAGAATGTTACAGTTAATTACTAATTACTTAATTACTGTTAATTATATCAGCATTATACCATTATTGACATCACCACAATGTTATTTAGATAGCACCTCTTCTTTAACTTAAGAACATTAAGGGTGGAGAATAACTTCATTCGGAGGTGAGGTGAGGTTGAAAAGGTTTTGTTTCGTTACCTTGACACCGCTGTGTACTCTGAAACTGAAGGTTTCATTCCAATTTGGTTCATTGCTGTCTTTGACAGTTTGGGTGTGATGGCAGCAAGCACAGGCTGTGGGTAATTTCAAGATGACGTAGCAGTCACATTTAGACACTGAAGAGAGAGAGACAGAGAGAGAGAGAATGGAAGAGAGGTGTTATGAATTGAACAAAGATCTCTTTTTTGAATTGAGTATGCATTATACAACAAATCAATTCAAGGCCTGTTTTTATGACACAAACATGCACAAACATAGAACAAGTCTGAAGTACCCAGATGTTCCATTGCATTTATAAAACTTGTCCATTTTTATTCTGAGAGATGAACTCACTTAAATCATATGAATTATTGAATTTCCCTCGCAACACTGTGACAGTAAGGTTCCAGAATGGCATGAGCTCTTTCTGTGAAAAAAACATAAAGCAAAATTCAATAAATAATATCTGTTTTACACTTTTGTATTGGTGCAAAATTCAGATTGACAACCATATATTTTTATATAAATGCTTGAATATTAAGCCTTATTCATGAAACGTGAGCAGAATTGTTTTTTTCTTCTGCTTATTTCATGAAAAAGGCTCAGTATGTATAAATAACAGATCTGCATTCCTCTAACACATCATACATTGTAACAGTGAAGTAGGTCCATTTATCACACAGCTGTATGTTGTGTTTCTAGTTAGGTTAGGTTAGGTTAGGTTCATAGTCAAATATCTGTGAGATAAACATAACTACCTTCTGCATTGTTATCTCCTCAGCAGGCAGCGAAGTCTTGAAGCCAAAAGATGAAATGAGAATCTTGTCGGTCTTTGTGAGATATAACAACAACAACCTGAGAAACATGTTTGTTACCTGCCCCTCACACCCAGACAAAATATTTGATAGTGCAGGGCCGGCCCTGGCCAATTTGCTGCCCTAGGCAAGATTTCACCTGGTGCCCCTGGAATCACAGACAATTCCACCACTGATCATTGTTCATACACTCACACAGAAACAAACTGTGCAGCTTTGTCTTGTTTTTCTTTATTTTGAAAATATTTTGTAAACAAACAAACACACACACACACACACACACACACACACACACACAAAAAACTAAATTATGAATACAATATAAATAAATGTATATTATAAGATTATTGCAGAATTTTTTTTACAGAAACAAAGATACACAAAAAAAATAAAAATAACTATAAACAAACTGGAATGCAAAATGTAGCAAATGTTCTACAGCCTTACTTGCCTTGCCTTTCTAGCAGCAAAGTCATCTATGATATCATCATAAGACAGCTGTTGGGAGACCACATGATTTATGCTAATGACTGAAAGTCCACTGAGACGTTCTTGAGCCATTGTAGATCTCAGGTAGTTTTTAATCGCTGGGTGGTGCTGAAGTGAAGATGTCTGCAACAGGTGGCCCAGGATTTGCAGGGACGGGGTTCAAATATTTCAAAAGTGCATCTGAAGAGAGAAGATGAGGATTATATGTGACCTGTTCATTTGGGCGTTACATTTTATTTTAAATGTCACCGTCCCACAGGTGGGACATTCACCATTATATATTTAAAACAATAATATCTTAATAAAAAGATAAATTATTGCAAATTTTTTGAGATATCAACCTAAATTTTGGAACACAACTTTTTGTGTCACAAATTTGTGGCTTTCATTTTCTTGCAGTTTTAGAGTAAATATATTTTGTAATATATATATTTTATAAAAAATATAATAATTATATTTTTACATTGCACATGTTCATAAACTCAAACTGATACAACTTTTTTTTCTGTTTCACTTTCATAATTTCTAAACTTCTACAATAATTTGGCAAATGTCTTCTTTAAAACAAGACCAACCATAATATGTATATATTCCAAAGCATTCTTGAATTACAAACATTTAAGTTTGGATAGTTTTTCTATGCGAATTAAAAAAGCTGATGATAGTGAAACTATAAAAATATGACAGCACCTAAACCACGTTATAGCTTAAACACACAAACAGCAATAATAATTACATCTGGTATTATTGCACAAAACTGTATTCATTGAGCACTTCTCTAGCATACAAACAGTAAGTTAGTTAGCCTACATTTTCTAAATTAATTTTGAAAGTGTTTGTTTTCCAGTAAAAGCAATGTCCTACTAACTACACATTACTAATTTAGTCAATTCAAATAAAAATACCATAAAATAATGCACAAGTTCAACTAACTATGTCATGATAATAATTAAATTAGCAAACGTTACTAGCATCGTCAAACTAACTGCTAACTGCGCATAATGAAACATAGATAAACAACTGATCATACATCACATTACTTATGTTTGATTACTAATGTGTTGTCATCTTCCATTTATAGACTATGTTACAAAAGGGTTTTTTAAAGGAAATCTAAATTCTCTCATCATTTACTACAAAACAAAAATGCTTACAAACATACAAGGAACTTGTCTTGGTGACAGAACCTTCTAGTGCACAAACAATACAGCAAAAAGACAATAAAAATTGGTCACTTCTTCGACACAACGTCTCGTTCCCTCCATCAGGGAACGGAGGTTACAACAGTAACCTAGATGTTTTGTTTAGTTCTTCATTAAATATATATATATATATATACACTACCGTTCAAAAGTTTGGGGTCACATTGAAATGTCCTTATTTTTGAAGGAAAAGCACTGTACTTTTCAATGAAGACAACTTTAAACTAGTCTTAACTTTGAAGAAATACACTCTATACATTGCTAATGTGGTAAATGACTATTCTAGCTGCAAATGTCTGGTTTTTGGTGCAATATGTACATAGGTGTATAGAGGCCCATTTCCAGCAACTATCACTCCAGTGTTCTAATGGTACAATGTGTTTGCTCATTGGCTCAGAAGGCTAATTGATGATTAGAAAACCCTTGTGCAATCATGTTCACACATCTGAAAACAGTTTAGGTCGTTACAGAAGCTACAAAACTGACCTTCCTTTGAGCAGATTGAGTTTCTGGAGCATCACATTTGTGGGGTCAATTAAACGCTCAAAATGGCCAGAAAAAGAGAACTTTCATCTGAAACTCGACAGTCTATTCTTGTCCTTAGAAATGAAGGCTATTCTATGCGAGACATTGCTAAGAAATTGAAGATTTCCTACAACGGTGTGTACTACTCCCTTCAGAGGACAGCACAAACAGGCTCTAACCAGAGTAGAAAAAGAAGTGGCAGGCCGCGTTGCACAACTGAGCAAGAAGATAAGTACATTAGAGTCTCTAGTTTGAGAAACAGACGCCTCACAGGTCCCCAACTGGCATCTTCATTAAATACTACCCGCAAAACACCAGTGTCAACATGTGCAGTGAAGAGGCGGCTGCGGGATTCTGGGCTTCAGGGCAGAGTGGCAAAGAAAAAGCCATATCTGAGACTGGCCAATAAAAGAAAAAGATTAAGATGGGCAAAAGAACACAGACATTGGACAGAGGAAGACTGGAAAAAAGTGTTGTGGACAGATGAATCCAAGTTTGAGGTGTTTGGATCACAAAGAAGAACGTTTGTGAGACGCAGAACAAATGAAAAGATGCTGGAAGAATGCCTGACGCCATCTGTTAAGCATGGTGGAGGTAATATAATGGTCTGGGGTTGCTTTGGTGCTGGTAAGGTGGGAGATTTGTACAGGGTAAAAGGGATTCTGAATAAGGAAGGCTATCACTCCATTTTGCAACGCCATGCCATACCCAGTGGACAGCGCTTGATTGGAGCCAATTTCATCCTACAACAGGACAATGACCCTAAACACACCTCCAAATTGTGCAAGAACTATTTAGAGCAGAAGCAGGCAGCTGGTATTCTATCAGTAATGGAGTGGCCAGCGCAGTCACCAGATCTGAACCCCATTGAGCTGTTGTGGGAGCAGCTTGACCGTATGGTACGCAAGAAGTGCCCATCCAACCAATCCAACTTGTGGGAGCTGCTTCTGGAAGCGTGGGGTGCAATTTCTCCAGATTACCTCAACAAATTAACAGCTAGAATGCCAAAGGTCTGCAATGCTGTAATTGCTGCAAATGGAGGATTCTTTGACGAAAGCAAAGTTTGATGTAAAAAAAATCTTATTTCAAATACAAATCATTATTTCTAACCTTGTCAATGTCTTGACTCTATTTTCTATTCATTTCACAACGTATGGTGGTGAATAAGTGTGACTTTTCAGGAAAACACAAAATTGTTTGGGTGACCCCAAACTTTTGAACGGTAGTGTATATATATATATATATATATATATATATATATATATCTCAAAATATATTTATATTGTCAAGCCGGTTCTCACCTCCTCCTTTCCATTTTTCCCTTTACCCTGGTGCCGAAACCCAGGAAGGAGGAGGGAAACACCGTAGTGGAGTTCTCGCCACTACCATCCACCCCAATGGAGCAGTTGCGGCCATCTGCTGGGGGACGGAAATCGGAGGAAATCGAAGGAACCGACCGTAAGGGGAGAAGGGGCTCCTAGCCGACCACCTGGAACAGTCAGATCTGCTGCCAGGGGCGGGGGAGACTCATTCTGTTCCCTGAGAACACAGCGGGGAAATCCGTCTGCCAGGGGCCAGAGGACTGCCTCCAATCCGCCCGGGGAGGCGCGGCTGTCATCCATTAGAGGGTGGAGGAGTGGCCGAGGACCAAGCTACACCGTATCAGAGAACCGGCGAGTAAGTGTCTTTTTTTTTGCCCTCAGCAAACATGTTAAAATTAAAAAAGGTTCACATATCATTCCCTTATCTGGAGGGAAGCAAAACTTGTACTGAGATTAATGAAGCTTGCTAAGAATAAGATATCAAATGCTACATGCTGACATTTGTTATTTACAGAAACATCTTCTATAAGGTGGATGAGAAAAGACATTCCTTCATTAATAAAATGATGACACATCTAGGAGGTTCCTACCCTTAAAAAGCACACCCTAAAGATTGAGAGCAGGGTGATCATGTCATTGTTAACAGTTTCCATTAGTAACTGTTTAACATTTTTTCTTTTGTTGTCAGTTACATTCTTAGTGTAGTTGTGTGTGCATGAAAACACTCCCCTAAGCCATTCAGAATCATTAATGCTTGAATTTCGTTCCTGATATAGCTTATTATAGCTTTTTGTCAGATAATTTTCATGCAATGGTGGGAAAAACAAAAACAAAGCTAAACTGACATGAAACTGTGGTTAATAGAATGGTTATTGTGGCAGGGCGGAGGGCGAGGCCAGGCCGTGATCCTACACATCCGGTCCCGAATTAGGCTAATCAAGCCTCAGAGAGGGATAAAGGCCGACTGCAGAGGATGGTGCGGGAGAGAGAGATCATTTATGAACATGTCCGTCATGTGTGTGTGTTTTGTCTTTTTTTTAAGTTAAAAAAACCGACCGCTCCAGGTGCCCCTTCTCCCCTTGCGGTTGGCGGCCGTTCCTCCGCTTCCAGGTGGCTGGGCTCCTCGTCCCCCAGCAGATGGCCGTGGCTGCTCCGTTGGGGTGGACGGTAGTGGCGAGAACTCTACTACGGCGTATCCCTCCTCCTTCCCTGGTTTCGGCACCAGTGTAAAGCAGTTCAAGGGAAAGGAGGAGGCGAGAACCGGCTTGACAATATAAATCATATTTTAATTATAAACTTAAACAAAAGACAAAACACACACACACATGACTGACATGTCCGTAAATGATCTCTCTCTCTCTCTCCCCCAGACCCAGAGCACAATTTGACGTTAAATATAGGAAATTAAACTTTATTTTCTTAATTGTCTGTAATGACCAATTGCTACTTAGCTTGGTTGAGTATGCTGTTTAAGATAGGTTACAAGTTTTAACTGTGGTTATGCAAGTAGTGATGTTTCAGAATTGTGAACTGCCTTCACTGGGTCTGGAAATGTTTAGAACACAGGCTGTAACTACATCTAATAAAAAACATATTTTTATTGCAGTGGTGCAGGCCATTTGTGATTTGGTTAGTAGTCTACTGAATTATTGAATAACCTCCAGATTTCCTGAACCGGCCACAATGCCTTTCAATGTGTCTTTGTGTGGAAAATCTTTGTTCTTTAAAAAATAAGGCCCTAACATTCTACTCATTAAGAATGTGCTTCCTCCAAATCATTAGTAAGAATCTGTTTTGACCGAACACACTAGATGCAGTGCAACAAATAAAACACAACACAGGTGTCTCATTCGTTGCACTTCAAAAACACTCAGATTGGTTTGGCAGCGCTTAGAGGAATTGTTTTCATTAGTGAGGTGAGTATTTGTTTGTACAGTTGACAGCAGTTTATGAGACTGTAAAGCCTGTTTCTAATCAATTGAAGTCTTTGAAACGGTTATTACACATTATAGTGTTATTTTAAAACACTTAAATGATGTCATAGGCATGCATGGCTTACACACCCCAACAGCACTCTATAAAGAAAAGAGTAATAACAGCTCTAAATTAATTGGGTTTTATTTGGTTGCCAAATTATTCCAATCAAAATGCTTTTTTAGCAATATTGAAATACTGAGATGCAGACTAACAAGCTAAGCTACTGTAACTACAATCATTTTTAAACGCATTCAATGAGAATAGAATAGGATTTATAGACAATTTGAAGAGTTTTTGGAGTAGATCTGACCCGCTAAAGAGAGACGGACTCCATCCATCCAGGGAATGTGCCGCTCTCCTCTCTAATTTGGCTCATAGTCTTAATAATGATTGTATTTGACTAACTGGTTAATCTGAACATCTGCTAGCTGCCTTGAGATGTCACACAGGTCACATAAACTGCAACACATAGACAATGTATCACCTAGATATCATATAAAGAATGTGTCTGTTCACGGAACTACCAAACACAAAACTCTCACTAAATTATTTAGAATTTTTTTTTATTAAGGTCAAACATAAACAAAACAAACAAATTAATGATAAACATAATATAAAGATAGGGATACTAAACATTATATCTCTAACAATATTATCTATATTTTCCACCAAAGCACTAACTGTAAATGAAATATAACAGATCACATTTTGGATGTGCTCTGATTGACTGAAACCTGGCTTAAACCAGATGAATATATTAGTTTAAATTAATCTACTTCCTCAGGTTATTGTTATTGTGAAGTTTTTGGTGTTACTCAGAGGACTGGATGTAAATGTAAGTCTTTTGAACTAATAATGCTTAATGTGTCACCATCAGATATAAATAAAATAGTACCCTTGCTACAGTAAATATACATTTATTTAGCAAATTTTTTAGCAGATCTTGTAGTAGAGCTTTAATTGTTGGTGACTTCAACATTCACATAGATCATGAAAATGACACATTGGGATTAGCATTTAGCATTTCAACTCTCTTGGAGTCAGACAAAATGTAACAGGATCAACTCATTGCCATAATAATATGCAATATTTAATTCTGTCATATGGAATTGATGTTGATTATATAGAAATCCAGCCACAGAGCGATGACATCTCGGATCATTACCTCGTCCCTTGTATGCTGCGATCAACTAATGTTACTCAATCTACACCATGCTATCATTCAGGTTGAACTATTCTTTCAAACACAAAAGATAGCTTCACTAATAATCTTCCAGATCTATCTCATACACAAAGTAATCCCCAAAGCCTAGAAGAACTTGATGAAATAACAGTGTGGCACAGTGGAGGGTGGGGCCGGGTCGTGATTCAACACGCCCGATCCCGTATTAGGCTAATCCAGCCTCCGAGAGGGTTAAAGGCCGACCGCGGAAGACGGGCGAGAGAGAGAGAGATCGTTCACGCACATGTCCATTGTCCTATGTGTTTGTCTTTTGAGTTTTCCATTAAAACTATAATTTATACGTTAAGCCAGTTTCTCGCCTCTTCCTTGCCCGTCAGCAATCCTAAGTATCCTCCAAAATATGTTAATTTCTACAGCGATATATGAACAATTTCAGTCAGGATTTAGGCCTCATCACAGTACAGAGACTGCACTTATCTTAAGTGAGTTACAAATGACTTGCTGTTATCATCTGATCGTGGCTGCATTTTTCTTCTAGTGCTTTTAGATCTTAGTGCTGCATTTGACACGACAGATCATGACATACTCTTGAATAGGCCAGAGAATAATGTTGGCATTTGTGGAGTTGCATTAGCATGGTTTAGGTCCCATTTAGCAGACCGCTACCACTTTGTCTATGTAAATGAGGAATTATCAAACCAAACAAAAGTAAAGTATGGAGTGCCACAGAGATCAGTTTTAGGGCCTCTGCTTTTCTCATTGTATATGTTTCCCCTGGGAGATATTATCAGAAATCGTAGAATAAGTTTGTTATGCCGACGACACCCAACTTTATATTTCTTCAAAACCTGATGAGATCTCACAATTCTCCAAATTAGCAGTGTATCAATGAAATAAAAGATTGGATGGCCAGAAATTTCCTTCTACTCAATTCCGACAAAAGAGAGGTACTAATTAATGGACCAAAAACCTCTAAAAATAAGCCGCTGAAATATAATTTGACTCTCGATAGATGTACTGTTGCATCATCTTCAACAGCATAAAACTTAGTTGTTACATTTGATACCTATCTATCCTTTGAAAATCAAATTACCAATGTTTGTAGAACAGCCTTCTTCCACCCACTAGCTAAATTGTGACATATGCTCTCTGTTGCTGATGCCGAAAAACAAATTCGTCAAGACAAATTCGTCAAAAACGTCAAGACAAGATTACTGTAATACATTAGTGGGAGGGTGTCCAGCAAGAAAAATAAACTTTAATTGGTTCAAAATGCAGCAGCCAGAGTGCTGACGAGAACCAAGAAAAATTAACATATTAGCCCCATTTTATCATCGTTACATTGGCTATCTGTTAAATTTTGTATAAATTTTTTAATTCTGTTAACTACGTACAAAGCTTTGAATGGTCTAGCTCCGCAGTACTTAAGTGACTTTCTACCACACTACATTCCATCACGTTCATAACGATCGCAGAATTCTAGCCTGTTAATAGTTCCTAGAATATCAAAATACACAAAAGGAGGTAGATATATTTGTCATATTTGTCTCCTAAACTATGGAATAGTTTCCCTAACCTTGTTCGAGATGCAGACACACTCCCTCAGTTTAAGTCTAGACTAAAGACTCATATATTTTGCCAGGCATACACCTAATTTATCCTCCAACCCACAATTAGGCTGCTTTAGTTAGGTCTGCCAGAACCAGAAACAGTGATCATGATTGTGGCACGGTGGAGGGCGGGGCCAGGTCGTGACTTGAGACACCCGGTCCCTTATTAGGCTAATCAAGCCACAGAGAGGGATAAAGGCCGATCGCAGAGGGTAGTGCAGCAGAGAGAGAGATCCTTATGGACATGTCCATCATCCAGTGTGTTTGTCTTTTGAGTTTTTCATTAAAACTATTATTGGTATGTCAAGCCGGTTTCTCACCTCTTCCTTGCCCGTGAGCGTGAACTGTTTTACATTGGTGCCGCAATCCGGAAAGGAAGAGGGATACGCCATAGCGGAGTTCTCGCCACTACCCCAACGAAGCAGCCGCGGCCATTTGCCCGGGGACGAGGAGCCCAGCCGCCTGGAAGCGGAGAAACGGCCGCCAACCGCAAGGGGAGAAGGGGCTCCTGGCCGACCGCCTGGAGCGAGGAATGCCGCTGCCAGGGGCGGAGGAGACCCCTTCTGGGCGCTGAAATGCGGCGGGGTAAGAGACCGCCGACCACGAGGGGCTCCAAGTCCAACCGCCTGGAGCGATGAAACCGCTGCCAGGGGCGGGGGAGGCCCCTTCCGATCCCCGAGAACATGGCGGGGCATTCCATTTGCCAGGGGCTGGAGGTAGACCTCTGATCTGTCCGGCGAGGCGCGGCTGCCGTTCGGTAGAGGGTGGAGGAGTGGCTGAGGAACAAGCTACGGCGTATCGGAGAAACGGCGAGTAAGTTTGTTTTTTTTATCTCTCTCTCTCCTCTCTCTCTCTCACTGGCTCTCTGTGTTGGCATTTTCCCTCTTTTTTAAATTGTAGTTTTTTGTTGTCATGTTTTAAAAATGGAATGGATTGACGGGCGGTTATAAGAGTACCCCCCATATTTTAATTGTTTGTTGTTACCCTCCCCTTGCCCCCTCCCTCGTCCAGGTTGATGGGGATGACCTGCCGGCAGACTGCGCGGAAGGCGCCCCCCCCAGGGAAAGAGAGGGGGGATGTACGTCAGGCTGGGGGCTCCCCATCCTGAATGAATGAAGGAGGAATGTGGCACGGTGGAGGGTGTGGCCGGGTCGTGACTCAACACGCCCGGTCCCGTATTAGGGATAAAGGCCGATTGCAGAGGGTGGTGTGGGAGAGAGAGATCCTTACGGACATGTCCGTCGTCCTGTGTGTTTGTCTTTTGAGTTTTTCATTCAAACTATTATTTAAATATTATTTGTATCAATTGTCTTGCTTCTTCCTTGCCCGTGAGGGTGAACTGTTTTACAATGATCTATAACTGCAATAAATTGAATGGCATCTATCTATCAACTAATATTATTTTATTTGTTTCACTGTCTCAACCTGAACTGATTGGATCCAGCTCCATTCCTGCTTCATGTTGGAGTCCATGTGTGATGATAACTATTAGCAGCTGGTGCCAGCCAAACATCACTTCAGTCTGTTATGATGGACTTTAGAGGATGAACTGATGCACTCCAACCATAAGACATGGGATTCTTCATATACCATTGCCTGAACCTTGGACCTCATCGAAATTACCAGTTTGAACTGCGATGCACCTAACTTATCTCTGCCTGCATCACGTCGGTCAAATTATGGACTACACTCTTGAAATGGAATACATAGACTATCAATTAATTGCCAACAAAACCCTTCATCAGCCAACTAACAAGAACAATTGCATCTATTTGAACTTCTGCCATTAATCCAGGATGGACTTCAAATACATTTGTCATTGATCTTAATGTTCTTTGCATAAACACTGACCCTTAACACTTGCTAAGTTTAATCATTTTAAACCACGACTTGCACTATGCATATGTAATATTGGCATTATATTCATGATGTTAGCTAGAGGGGAACTGGCCCTCACAGTTTCTCCCAAGGTTATTTTTCTCCATTAAAAAAACCATCTTATGGAGTTTTGTGTTCCTTGCCACAGTTGCCTTTTGCTTACTCACTGTGTTTTTTAATATAATTATTATTTAAATACTTTTTAAACACTATTCAAAATCATATTTCATCAAACTACACAATGATGACTCTGTTAATGTCTGATCTTCTGTAAAGCTGCTTTGAAACGGTGTGTGTTGTGAAAGGTGCTATACAAATAAAAATTACTTGACTTGAATGTCAAACTCTTTTTACATTTTTTTTGCATGCATTCTAAACATAGTCTGATACTTAACCGATCATTTCAAAAGAAAATGACTTATTAAACAATATTGCAATTAATATTGATGGTACACAGTGCATACATGGTACATACTTAGAGTACAGTATCAGGTGGATTTCACAAAACAGTTTATACACGTACATCGCTGCATCACACACTTTGTCCAGTGACACATTACTTAATATGATTGACCAAACATAGGGCTTTGTTCAATTTACTGGACAGATGTTTTAAATACTTAGAATTCAGAGCAGGCAAACTGACTAACACTCACTGAATAATACACACACTTCCTGTTTTGAGGTGTGCTTTAGAATCTCCTTGCTTTAATCTTTTGCGAGCCTTGTTTTGGTGAAGGCCTCGAGCTGGTCTTTTCACCAGCATTCATCTCCTTTTTGTTGACCTTATCATTACCTGTCTGACTTTTTCTGTTTAGCACTTTGTTCAGCGTATTTAAAATGATGTCTTTGTTGTTTTCGATGTTGTAGGAGGTGAGGTTGATCAGTTTCTGGAAGTTCTCCGGTGTGTAAGTAAGTTTGTGAGTAATATATGGAGAGGTGTTACTGTTAATGTCAACATCAACTGCTCCCTCCTTCAGCTCTTTCTCACCCTCTCTCTTCACTCCTATTGGACACAAAAACAGATAATACTACATTATTATTATAGTTATGGTGAACATTCTTGTTTATTTAGGCTCAATCCACAGATGGCAGATACTGAAATGAAACCACAAAATAAACAGAATATCAAAGGAAAACTGGATTTGTATTTCCTGAAAGAAATATCAGTGCTTGCAATGCAGAACAAGAACAGTGTTAAAATTTTAGGCTTAGGATTAAGGCTTTGTTTCCATGTAAATTAAATGCTGCATCAGAGAGCATCTTGTTTTCTGTTAGCTGGGCACAATCAACACGGTTAGTAGTGCAGTGTAAACATGACTATAAATGATTATAAAAGGTGTTCAGGGAAGACAAGACAAAATCACAATTCAGTGTGCAAACTGATGTAAAAAAATAAACAGTATTCATTATGCAAATACATATGATGATACAATAAAATATATACAGTATATTATCAGTGTTGGGTGTAATCTGATTACAAATTACTGTAGTCTAATTTTACTAAAAAACAGTGTAACACGTAACATTTTTAAATTCTTGTAATCAGATTACAGTTACTGATTTTCAATTTAGCTCATTTTAAGTACAATACTTGGTTACATATTTCTAAAATAATATTATTTAAGTAAACTTAAAATATTTTAATATGTACTTCAGTTAATGTTTGTGACAACATGTGATGATGGGTGTGTGAATGGACAAAGAGGAAAATAAAAAATGAATATAAAAATGGCATCATGCCTCAATATTTCACTGCAACTACAATACAATGAGAATGCGCAAAATTGACAGGCAGAAAGCAACATTGACACTTTTTTGTGAGCTGTTTACGGATTTCAGAGCTGTCAAAGAGACTGGTGAGATATATCAGTACACTTATTTAATTAATATCTTTCAGGGAGTAGTAAAAATATTTGCATACCTTTCTATGGAAAAAAAAATCAGTTACAGCACCATTATCTTTAACTTAAATCAGCACACTATTTATTTTTTTTATTTTTTTTATTGTTTCCCCTTTTTCTCCCAATTTGGAACACCCAATTGCCAATGTGCTTTTAAGACCTTGTGGCAACGTAGTGATTTGCCTCAATCCGGGTGGTGGAGGACGAATCCCAGCAGCCTCTGTGTCTGAGATGGTCAACCCACATATCTCATCACGTGGCTTGTTGAGCGCGTTGCCACAGAGACATTAATTTAGAATTTTAGAACCGTGGCACACTCTCTACTTTCTTAAAAAGTATAAAGTTTACAAAAACAAAAGATTAACACCACAAGTTTAATACTTAAAGGTTCAGAACAGAAATGCAGTGCACCATTGCAAAAAAAGTATTTCCAATCAGGAATATTGCAGATGAATGTTGATAGCACTTACCAGGAGCTTTGAACTCTTTAAATGAAAAATTCACCATGGGAAAATGAATCACTATGGGAGCCTCTGGATTGTCTTTATCCTCAAACACATAAACTTCTTTCAATGGCTCTGACTCCACCTTTTTAAAGTTGATCTTTGGAAATGGAATCTTGCGATCAATGCAATATTCCTGAGATTGCTTCAATACCTGTTGTTTACATTCACAAACTTTACAAAAACATAATGCACAGAAAACAACATTCTGTACTTAAGCTATGCATCTGCTCTTAACTAAACTTTTAGGTAACACTCACCTTAAACTGTTCATCCCAGGAATAATTTAGAGACAGAATAACATCCGCATGTCTATGAGAGCGTACCACGGGAGGGAATCCTGCATTTAAGGCAAATCCAGAATCTACTAAGCTCAGCACAGGATCAGCTGGTGTCATGTTGTTAGGAAAGGCATCTGGGTGTTTTTCTGTAGACAGAGTATTCATATTAAGGAAGACTGTGCAAATAATGTCACCAATTCAAATGTAAAAGCCCTGATTTTATATCATACAATGATAGACATCACAAAATTATATTTTCATTATTAAAGTAGACTAAGGAAATTGCTGCAGCGTCAGTTGATTGTGCTTCAAATGATTAGGGTTTATGACCAAGTTGTAATGCTGTGTAATGACAGCTGTTTCACAACTCATTACTCAACAGTCTGCATTGAATGTAAGCAAAGAATTGTCATCATAGAGCAAAATATGGCTCTTCAGGAAGATTACGTATATCAGAACCTCTGGGATGTAAACAATAAAGATAGATATTTTACTTTAAAGAAAGCTAATGAAAGATATTTTCCATATTTTTTAAGTATAAAAATAATGAAAAAACAACTGTTATCGAATCACTAGGCCCTATAAAAAATATTGATGAACAGTTAAAATGCTTATTACAAGGAAAGCACTTTCAAATACTTTATTCTGATTGGAAAATCACATTCTGTGGTAAAATAATTGTGTATCATGACCAATTGCCTGCACTGTGATAGTTGCCTCCCTTGCAATAAGTGGCATAATGTACTGTCAGCGGTAATTATCACGAAACAAACCCATTTGGGAAGATATGCAACCAAGACGCCTCTCTTTTGTGTCGACTGTACATTGTGTTACTGTTAAAGTGTTAGTTCACCCAAAAAAGAAAATTATCAGAGTTATATTAAAAAAATATCCTGGCTCTTCCAAGCATTATAATCGGAATGAATGGTAGATTTTGAAGCCCAAAAAAATGCATCCATCCATCAAAAAAAGTAACCCATACGGCTCCAATGGTTTAATAAAGGCCTTCTGAAGTGAAGCATTTTTGTAAGAAAAATATCCATATTTATAACTTTATAAACTATAATCACTGGCTTCCGATAACGGCCGTCCATGCATACACTGGCTTCCTCTATCCTCTTCGCTTCTGCGTTCGTCACTTCTCACCAGAGCTTACACTACGCCAATGTCATACGCTGGATCTCGACTCTCTTGTGAATACGTGGATGGCCGTTCGGACAAAATTTTTATTTTTGGGTGAACTAACCCTTTAAGGGGGGGTAAAACAAAGAATGCACACTCGAAGTGGTCAATGTTGCACTGTAAGTAGTGCAGTAGACCTTTCCATGTGATGAAGCCTGTGTTCTGACAGTAGTCCTTGTGCAGATTCAAGCCTCTCAGGAAGTTGCACATCTGGCTGATAATGGGGCGGCTGTTCAGAAAGCCACTCACAATTTCAGCTAAGTCAGTCACAGGGCCGATCAGGTATGTGCCAAGTGCTCTTGGTTTACTATCAGTTTCTTTACAAATGAGGACAAGGAGAAAGAAAATTGTCATTACCACACTGTGTATAATAATTAAAGTCTCAAATGTGATTGGTATTATAATAAAATTAAAAAAAAATAATAATCATACAAATTATATTTTTGGGGGGTGTACTACTTAAGTGTGCATAGTGTTTGAATGCATCCCAAACTCTCACCTTTGTTACTCACTCCTTCTGTAGTCCATGAAGGGGCAACTCCAGTGGCGTAATTCCAGATCTGTGTCAGATTTATCGAGAAAACGCTGCTCCACAATCCTACATAAATACAAACATAAACAAACACACATAGTGAAGTGTATTCACAATTGAAAGCAACTTTAAGACCCATGGATAATTAGGGTATATTTATATTAAAAGTCACATTTTATAATAATTATATAATTACAATATCTTTTGTAATACAAAAGTATTACATTTTATTATTATAATTATTTGCACATATTTATTTGGATTGCATTGTACAGTTTTTATAATTTGGGTTTATATGAACCTATAGTCCACACTATCTCAGTCCCTTTAAAACCTCCTTTTAAATGACCTCTGTTACGGTTCACTAATCTCTTGCATGTCAAATGACATAGTTTACTTATAGATTAGAGGTTTGTTGTTGGGTCCAATGTAGTTGCTGCAGTCCAGCCCCAATAATGATATGAACCCTTTTAAATGTATCATTTAATTAGCAACTTATTTTGGTTGACAAATGTTCAGCACAACATGTCACCTTTTCCTTTCTCTTCACTTTCTTTCCTTCACTTTTTCCTTTGGTTTCATGCCTTCATTATGTGCTAGAACACACTCACCCAGCAGTGTGGACAACCCAGTTTCAGGGAGTTTCTTGACCATGTGACCAAGGTAGTATTCACTACCAAAGTTCTGTGCAGGTACAAAGGCGCCATACTTGGGAAATCCAACCTCATATGGGGTGAACTCACACCATTCTAAATTAAAAGAGAGCAAAAACAGAAAAATGTAATAATTGATATGATGTAAGCATTTTAAGTAGTACCACTTTCAAGGATTGGTCTGATAATTTATTAAAAGCTGGTTGATTTTTGTCTTATCCAGGGGTGGTTCTAGTGTCAGTGTACATTCAGGGCTTATCCCAGACCTCTGTGGATACATATGGGGCCATCTTTTGATGTAATACAATACACTTTACATTAAATATTACATCTCTGAGATGTTATTTATGTAGCAAATCTTTAAATATTACTGAAACTAAAAAAATATTAAAAATAATTTTGTGCCAATACTTTTAAAGATCAAACAATTTCATGCTTTTAACACTATGCACTTTGTGGCAGAACGGAATCCGGTAGCCACTCTATTTTTGTTACGCTGTTGATCAATTAGAGATATTTTTGTCTAACTTTTTAAGGAGGAATATCGTAAAGTCGAGGGAAGCGGAAGTGAACTCGTGACGCGAGAAAAGACGTTGCTACGGAGATGTGCGTTGTCTGTTAGAGAAAGGTGGGAAAAGTCGTGTGCTGCGGTGCGAAAAATTAGTCCGCTTGGAAGAGAAGTGTGAATGGAAGCGAGCAGTGACCAGATTGTATGGCTTATGCTTTCCTGGGTTTGGACGCCGTGTCGGTGTGATCGAGAGTGCAGCTGTGAAGCAAAGACGCAAACTCGTTTGCCGGTAGAGGTGTGTGCCTTGGATTATGCCTCCCTGACTGTTCCCCTGGTCTGTGCTGCAAATGAAGCTCCTGTTACTTATCTGAGTCTCCAGTTGAAGACCAGCGGTACCGGGTACGAGGTTGACGCACCCACATTACATGCCCACGCCTCGCATGTCATACAAACAGACACGCCATGCATACTAAACACGCAATCGTTATTTTTTCTTGTTTATCTTTAGCTCGTAAAATGTATAAAAGTGAAAATGAGTTGATTGGTTTGCTCTGACAAAGTAAATGTTTTTCTCATCTCTTTTTTTTCTTCTTTTGGATGGGAGTTTATGAACATTTGGGACTGAGACAAAACATATGAAAATAAGCCAACACTTGGAGGAAACTCCATTTTAGCCTTCATATTGAAGTTGTGGAACTGTACTTTGAAGTGTGTGTGTGTGTGTGTGTGTGTGTGTGTTTTTGTTTTTTTGTTTTTTTAAGTAGGATTTGGGTTTGTAATTTTATGAAAAAAAAAATAAAAATAAAATATATATATATATATTATATATTATATATTAGGGCTGTAGATTTAACGCGTTAATTCGGTGCAATTTAATTTTACAAAAAATAACACAAATTTTTTTACGCAATTAATCGCATGCCCCCGGACCATAATAAGATTCCTGAGAAATGCAGGCTTGTAGTACCGCCTGTTTACTCCAGAGGGCAGTAAGTGAAATTTCAGCTGTATGATCAATGTGCAGTTTATACAGGGAAGAAAACACTTCAGTAGACAGAACAACACAAACCTGCGTTACGTTCTTGCGTTCAAAACACTTGATGGAGCGCAAATCCGAACTACCAAATCCGAACTACGAAATCTCAAGATGTGTTTAAAGATTGAGTATTAATCTATATTTAACTTGAAACAGTGACCTAAACATTTTATGTTTATGACACAACGCACCCTAGACGCAGGTGTCCTTAAACAAGCCCTCATCTCCAACTGATTGAGAAATTCACTTGTGAAATGGATTGCTGTGAACTGTATGCCAATGATTGACTTAAGATCAATAATATGGTAGTATACAATACATTGTATTCTAAAGCTGCTTTTTGTATTGTCTTATCAATGATTAACTCTTCTGCTACAGGAATGTAATGCACTGTAATTATCTGTGTGTTTTATATATATATATATATATATATATATATATATATATATATATATATTTATTAGGGCTAGGTCATCAGAACTTGTTCGCACATGTGCTCTCACTCACAAATACGTGCGAATTGATGAGATGGGGCCTGCGTTATTGCCTGCGTCTGCTCTGTTTTTCCATTGTTTTCCTGTTTAAATACGCTGGATGAACGTCTACACATGCTGCACCCTGTCTCATGGTTTCTTCAGTGTCTCATGGAGGACTGGCACATTTTTAGATACTGTGTCAAGTTAATACGGGCTTCAGGTTTCAAAAATGCATGCCGAGACACCTGCGTTCAGTTTCAATCGTTGAACTCTGTCTAGATATGTTTTGTTTTTTTAGCACAGGTGTCACAAAGATTTAACGTTCTGAACAAGTTCAGGTAGCAAAAAGGGTACTATCTCTGTTCCTTTAAGACCAATGTTTAACATTATTCCAGATTGTTCTGCAACAAGCAAAGTTTCAGCGCTTGATAAATGGCAATGGTTTTCCCCCCCTTCTGCTCTAGTGTGCTGAGGGGCTGCCATACCTTGTATGTTTGTTACAATATGAACGTTGCCTACAATGCTTACATAAAATACAGTCTCGGCATCAGAATATAAACTAATAATAATACTGTATCATATTATAATGACATACGACAACAATAAATAATTGTTGGGTTGTAATAACAACTGAATTCCAAAATGTTACTGGGTGTAGTAGGTTTTGCACAAAAAAATTTAAATCACTGTATTGTGGAAAAACTGGAAAATATGCATTCTTTATTTCATTAAACATTTTGATTGTACTTGGCTACAATGGTTTAAATTATTATTTAAAATACATGTTATGTAATTTTAAGCAAACACTGTCAAAATGGGGCCCCGGCTTGGTCGGATGCTTGGGGCCTCAGAAATCGTAAACCTGCATGCACGCATATACATGAATTGGAAAACGATTGCCAAAAATGTGGTGCATGTGTACTTTGGTGTTATATCGATTATGGTGTTACTTTGGTATTATCGATACTGTAAAAAGATGGGTATTATTCACTTAAATATTTGTATTACTTGATATTAAAATATATTGTTAAAATATTAAACTTCTACACTGAGTGCAACATGACAGACAGGCTGCAAGCACACCAAAGTCTTCTGATTGGCTGATCAAAGAATGTGTCCGCTGTCCACAGTAACATTTTTGTTTGCTGTATACACATTCTAGTGCTGTCACAATGACTGGTGAAATATCTCAGGACTCTTATTTCAGTGATATCTTACAGGGAGAAGGATCATTTTCTGCACACCAGCTTACAGCACCTTTAAGCCCCAGAAGCAAAGCCCTAGGGGCACCCAGGGCGTATCCATTCCTAACCCATACAGTGCAACCATTCTAAATGATTGATTAAAAAAAAAAAAAAAAAAACATAGATTTATAGCTTCAGAGCCTGAAAACAAAGCAGATTATTCACTCACTAAACACTATGGTCCAAATAAAGTTCCCGACATGGTCTTCTGCTGTTGTAGCCCATTCGCCTCAAGGTTCAACATGTTGTGCATTCTTCGATGCTATTCTGCTCACTACAATTATACGGAGTGGTTAACTCACTGGAAATTTTTTGTTTTTGCACCATTCTGAGTAAACTCTTGAGACCGTTGTGTGTAAATATGAGGAGATCAGCAGTTACAGAAATACTCAAACCAGCCCCTCTGGCACCAACAATCATGCCATGGTCTAAATCACGAGATCACATTTTTTTTCCCCATTCTAATGGTTGATGTGAACATTAACTGAAGCTCCTGACCCATATCTGCATGAATTTATGAATAGCACTGCTGCCACATGATTGGCTGATTAGATAATTGCATGAATAAGTAGGTGTACAGGTGTCCCTAATAAAGTGCTAGGTGAGTGTACGGTTATGCTCATTAACATCCCAAAAACTCGAAACCTTTCAATAACTTTAAAAAATAGACTTATCTATTCAAACCTCACAGGTTAGGGCAATGAAACTAAATTCTTAATGCATCGAATAGACTGGAGCTTGCACTTTTGGAAAGCCATTGTCTTTTTTGCATGTTATGTTATCAGATGGTCTGTGAACAGTCCATGGGTATTGCCATCTGTGGCAGAGACTACAGTAGCAGCTGAACGGCCATCATCTACTGTTAGCACACACATACCAGCATCCACTATACTTTCGGTCTTGCCATTCTTCAAGTTGACAGCAGTGAAGATGGGTAGAGGGTTCTGGCCTTCTGACAGTGTCTTCTGCAGTTCAGATAGTGTACCCATTTGTTTCTATTAAAGTAAAGTATTATTCAGTATATGAGATTTTCATATAGATTAATTACTGACAGCCTAAACTTTTTCTATATTTTCAGTACCTTCCCTTGGATGAGATACTCTAAAGCCAGACCCCACATGTCAATGAGAGAGACGAGGTGTCCTGCTTTCTCTCTCTCTTCCATCTTCTCTTTGTAGTGCTTCAGCTGCTCATAGGAAAACATGGAGAGCATACTTTTAGAAAGCTCTTTTTTTGGAGACTCCATTAACTTATCAAGGTCAATCTTTGACCAGTTAGGGTCTTCATATAGAGAGGATATAGCCCTGAAAGACAAAGATTAAAAATGTAACATCAAAACTCAGAACAGCCCTTCAGTGTTTAGTATTCATAATATAAATGGGGCCAATTTTTATAAGGCAGAAATGTGAATCTCATAATTTTTTATGAAAGCACTGACATTAATTCTTCTGTTAAAGCTCATGTATTGTTTGAGCTGTAATGTTGCTTACGTTTTTTGTGCAGCGGACTACTAAATGACTGGGATTTCACGGTTTACGGCCTTATGCAGGTAACAAAGTTGTAAATTCAACTTCTTGTGGCTATACTTTTAAAATAGTGAGTATTTTAACGTTTATGGATTGGCCTCATTCACTTCCATTGTAAGCGTCTCACTGTAACCTAAATTTTTGCTTTTTTAAAAGAAAGAGAGTGAGGAATCTAAATTAATTTTGTGGTAATCAACATTAGGCTTCAAATGCTGTCGATTTATATGCTACCTTTTGGCATTTTTACATGCAAGACACTTAGTCCCCTTATAAAGCAGCTTAACTTATGGGGACCACAAAATAGGACAAGGTTTTGCCATCATTCTGAGGATATTGTTGTCCACAATACACAAACACAGTGATTTATCTAACTCGTTTTTGGGCATATGGTGCTTATTATTCTCACCAAGTGGAACCAGAAACCACTGTGATATAGCTGACGGCATCAAGGAGTTGGAGCTTCTGCAGGCCTTTAAGGCTTCCGTATGTGCCAGTCATCGCTCTGGACCCGCCCCCAGAACACACCACAGCCACCAATGGCACCTGAGGAATCACATCAAAAACAAAACTGAAATGAGTCAAACTTTCTTCCGTTTGTTGCTGAGTATTTATTTACATTGCAATCAGATCATTTACACAATATTCACTTGAAAATAATGTGAATGGACAGTGGGGGTTGAGTTTGCATCGAATTGCTGCATTACATTATAAAGGTAAAGTTTGTAATGTTTATACCAAAAGCATCACCAAGCAAAAGTAACTGTCTCTCGTTGGTCTGCAGTCTGCTCATTGGTCGGATAAACATAATTGTCCAGCACATGATTACACACAACACCTTTAAGTTCATTGAGTAAAATCAACATATGCTTGTGTTTAGTAAAAGTAATGAAATATTAAGTAAAACAATCTGCTCTCTTCTTTGTAAAGTGTGCAATGTCTTGTGTCTTTTTATGGATATACTGTATTTGTGCTTGCATTTGTACTACCTTGCTAGGCTCAGGTGGAGAGTTGAGATTCAAAGCTTTCTGTAGAGCTTGTGACACGACTTTTTTCCTTTTCATCAAAAAATTCTTCTCTTCTATTGGGATATCAAAATCCAGTCGTACATCCAGATCTTCAATAGAGCTTCAAAACACACACCAAAGTTTACTATGTTTCATGGTTTTTGCAAGCTTATAATGTTTTGTCTTACACATACACATTAATTTTCTTTTTAACCTATTACAGAGGATCAACAGAAATTAAAGATGTTTTTACCGATTGTCCATTTGGAGTTGCAGATCAACTTTATCCTTTGGCAGACACACACATTTTTAGACAATTAACATATTTCAAATATACATATTAAATCGTATCTGTACAATTTAATTGACTGTATCTAATCTACTAATATGAGACTAATCTACAACACAAGTTGATTTTGCCAGTACTCACCTCTCCCAAAGGCAAAGAGACTGTAAGATGGTGCTTGGCTGGCATTGGTTTTAAAGGTATTGAGGATCCAGTGTTTACAGTGATTGGAACTGCACTATCCACTATGTCCATCACAGTCTGGACAAACAGTAAATATTTAATTAAACATTTAAAGCCTGATGTCTTGTTTCTTTTGACACTTTGTAAATCTATATGTTTTCACACCGCTTTTAGAAGCAAAAAAAAAAAAGTGTCCTGTTTCTTATGACAACAAATATGAATATGAATTTTTGCAACAGTTCAAATGCAATAAATTATAAATAAGCATGGTGTATTAGGAATACCTGTGTTTGGATGGCAACAGTCTCAGAAGTGAGACTGAGTTCAGTTTCCAGGTCTCGATTGATGTAGTATTGCAATTTCTTCAGGAAGCCAGAGTTATCCTCAGAATTGGAGATCACAAAATCCTCTTTGTATGCCCCTTTCAGCTTTAACACCATGCTATGCATTGCTAAAAACACACAGAATAAGCAAAACCACCTAAACCTGAGTTTATATCTTTGTCCCTCTAGTGTCTACATTGCAGCAAGTTTCTGTTTGTATTGTTTTATTTTATTAATATTGAGCTAAAAAATATATATTTTATGTAAAACGCAGCAATTGTCATTTGATAATTGCATTTAAAAAAAATATATATTACTTTTTATTTATGTATTTATTTAAAATGATTAGAAACGGTATGCTTTCCCCTTCTGTAACTCACTCGACATTGTGTCAATTCTAGTGACACAAGGGGCTTCTTTCGGGAGCCTCGGATACCTCTGAATATGAAAAGGGCCAACGCCAGTGCAGTCCACACCCCTGGGCGCTTCGACAGTCCTCTAAAAGAGCAAAAACTCCTCTAAAAGAGTATTATTTTCAATAAGAGAAAATAAAAGAGTTACACTTGGTATTGAACATCTTTTTAAAGACGCGTCTTTTTCAAGATGCCCTTCCACCTTTGCGTTGTTCCTGGATGCGGCAGATTTCTCTCCGCTTTTGACGGCCATAGGTGCTGCCTTGTGTGACTGGGTCCCGATCACACCAAGGCAAATTCCTTTCTTAAAGGAAATGCCACTCCAGCCGCCCCCCGCATTGCTCCTCCTTTCCACGGGATTGAGGACAACCCGGCTGTCGATGGAGGCGATTTGGGGAGTTCAGCTGGCGCGGTTTCGAAGGGTAAATCCCCACGAACCACCCGCCCCCCCAGCACACTCGATTGCTTTAGTCGATGTGAGACCGGCTCGCCTCACGGCCAGTCTGATGTCTCCGTTGGAGCCATGCAGATGACGTCGCCACTGCATCGGAGAGCATCGCGGCGTCTGACATGGAGGACTCAGCTGGGCTGCCACCTTCGGGCTTCCCCGCCCAGTTGAGGCTTATGCCCAGATGTCCGATATTACTATATGAGGCTTATGCCCAGATGTCCTGGTTACTACTTATTATTTATTCATCATTCTCTATTTTAGAGCTGTTCATACTGTTCATATTGTTATATTGTCATATTGTATATACTGTATACCAATCCACCTATCTCAAGTCACAACTCCTGCACAAAATTACTTATACTATTTATTCCAGCATCCTTTGCACTCTGATCACTGCACTATTTGTCAATATGTCTATTGTTTTTGTTCATAGTGTGTATATTTGTGTTGTCTACACTGTAGCCTGTGTCTGATTGTATTTTATTATTGTGTAAATAGTATTTTTGTATGAGTAAGCACATCGTGAGCAATGTACAATCCTGAGTCAAATTCCTCATATGTATACACATACCTGGCAATAAAGCTGATTCTGATATGCTTGCCCGGGCCACCATGAGCGTTAGACTGGAACCCTTCATCCTTCCCTCAACCCTCACGGCTTGACGATTGGTTCCTTGGGTCAGGGAGCTGCTGGAAGCCCCGGTTCCCTTCTTCCCAGAGGTGCATGACGAGTTAACTACACTCAATGGGTATGCGGTGGTCCCGCAGGTGGACAAAGCCGTTGCCCTTTGCCCGCAAAGCACGACCACTTGGCGGGATCTCTCCTCCAAGGCCTGTAGGACGACGTCATTGCTGACAGCAAAAGCCTACATGGCCACCGGAGAGGCCGCCTCCGCCCTGCATGCCATGGCCCTCCAGCCCTGCATGGGCACTCGGACAGGCAAAGGCCACCCTTGTGGTCCAGGAGCATCAACTTTGGCTGAACTTGGTTGAGATGCGGGAAACTGACAAAGTCCGCATTCTCAATGCCCCCATCTCGGCCTATTGGTTTTAAAGATCCAAGATGGCGGCGCGGTAGCACGCAGCGGCCACTCCGGATCCAAAATGGTGCTATTTTTGTTTAATAAGCCCGACTTTTGCGGCACATGGACATCGGAGCAACCGGTGTTCGTGTCTACCATCGCCAAACACTACTAAGTTATAAGACTTATGCAAAAACCAAGCTGCACGATGAACTGCGGGAGGCGCTACGCGTACTCGGCTTGCTACGGAGACCAGGCCTCGAGGCCTCGGCGTCGCCTGATGCCGGTGGCCGGGGGAGAGGACGTCGTAAGCGGTGTGCGAGGAAGCGGAAGCACGTAAAGAGGGCGGGGGGTCCATGCTAGGCTAAAAACAAACCCTAGCCGGCCGGCTCTCCCGTCTATCCTTCTCTCTAATGTTTGCTCCCTGGACAATAAACTGGACTATATCCGACTCCAGCAAGCTACGCAGCGTGAGTTTAGAGACTGCTGCGTCTTTGTTGTCACGGAGACGTGGCTCAGTGACAGAGAACGCCGTAGATGGGCTCACCTCATTTCGTGCCGACATAAATACAGCTCTCTGCAGTAAGACTTGCGGTGGTGGCTTGTGTGTTTACATCAACACGGAATGGTGCAAGAACTCTGTGCTAGTCTCTAGCTACTGTTCATCGCTGTTGGAGCTTGTGACTGTTAGATGCAGACCTTTTTATTTACCACGGGAATTCACCACTGTTTGCATAACCGGAGTTTACATTCGCCTCAGCGCTAACGTTAAGGAAGCGCTCTTTGAACTGTATGGGGCAATGAGCGAACTGCAGAACGCTCACCCCGACGGACTGTTTATTGTCGCCGGAGATTTCAACAATGCGAATCTCAAGACGGTGCTCCCTAAATTCCATCAATATATGGACTTTGCAACGAGAGAGGCGAACGCGCTTGATCTTGTTTACACGAACATCCCAGGCGCGTACCGGGTGGAGCCCCGCCCCCACCTCGGCTACTCAGACCACATCTCCGTTATGCTAATTCCAGCATACAGACCGCTCGTCAGACGCACAAAACCGCTTCAGAAGCAGGTGAAAACCTGGCCAGCAGGAGCCATCCCTGCTCTTCAGGACTGTTTTGAGTGTACTGACTGGCACATGTTTAGGAAGGCTGCAACATATGGCAACTCTACCAACTTGGAGGAATACACAGCATCAGTGACCAGCTACATCAGCAAGTGCATTGATGATGTCACTTTCTACAAGACCATCACAACACGCTCCAACCAGAAGCCTTGGATGACTGCGGAGGTGCACACACTGCTGAAGACCCGAGACTCCGCCTTCAGAGCAGGCGATAAGGCAGCCCTAAGAACAGCTAGGGCCAAACTGTCCCGGGCCATCAGAGAGGCAAAGCGTGTACACGCCCAGAGAATCCACAGTCACTTCGAGGACAGCGGTGACACGCGGCGCATGTGGCAGGGCATCCAGGCCATCACCAACTACAGGACAACATCCGTTGCCTGTGACAAAGATGCCTCCCTTCCAGATGCGCTGAACGACTTCTATGCTCGGTTTGAAGTGCAGAACGACGTGGTGGCGAGGAAGACCACCCCTTCTCCCAACGACCAGGTGCTCTGTCTCACCATGGCGGATGTGAGGAAAACTCTACGTAGAGTCAACCCACGGAAGGCCGCTGGACCAGACAACATTCCTGGCAGAGTGCTCAGAGGATGTGCAGACCAGCTGACAGATGTTCTTACCGACATCTTCAACATCACTCTGAGCCGCGCCGTCGTTCCAATGTGCTTCAAGGCCACCACCATCATTCCCATGCCAAATAAGTCTTCAGTGTCCTGCCTCAATGACTACCGTTCCGTTGCACTCACACCAATCATCATGAAGTGCTTCGAGAGGCTCATCATGAGGCACATTAAGACCCAGCTGCCCCCCTCACTGGACCCACTGCAGTTTGCGTATCGTCCAAACCGTTCAACGGACGATGCCATCGCCACAACCCTCCATCTGGCTCTCACCCACCTAGACAAAAAGTACTCATATGTTCAAATGCTGTTCATAGACTTCAGCTCAGCATTCAACACAATAATTCCTCAGCACCTGATTGGAAAGCTGAACCTGCTGGGCCTGGACACCTCCCTCTGCAACTGGATCCTGGAATTCCTGACTGGGAGGCCACAGTCAGTCCGGATCGGGAACAGCATCTCCACCACCACCACACTGAGCACTGGGGCCCCCCCAGGGCTGTGTGCTCAGTCCACTGCTGTTCACTCTGCTGACTCACGACTGTGCAGCAATGCACAGCTCGACTCACATCATCAAGTTCGCCGATGACACGACCGTGGTGGGTCTCATCAGCAAGAATGACGAGTCAGCATACAGAGAGGAGGTGTAGAGCCAACAACCTGTCGCTGAATGTCGACAAAACAAAAGAGATGGTTGTTGACTTTAGGAGAGCACAAGATGAACACTCCCCGCTGAACATCGACGGCTCCTCTGTGGAGATCGTCAAGAGCACCAAATTCCTTGGTGTTCACCTGGCGGAGAACCTCACCTGGTCCCTCAACACCAGCTCTATTAACAAGAAAGCCCAGCAGCGTCTCTACTTTCTTTGAAGGCTGAGGAAAGCATATCTCCCACCCCCCATCCTCACAACATTCTATAGAGGGACTATTGAGAGCATCCTGAGCAGCTGCATCTGCCTGGTTTGGGACTTGCACCGGTTCGGAACGCAAAGCCCTGCAGAGGATAGTGAGAACAGCTGAGAAGATCATTGGGGTCTCTCTTCCCTCCATCAAAGACATTTACATAAAACACTGTATCCGCAAAGCAACCAGCATTGTGGAGGACCCCGCACACCCCTCACACAAACTCTTTACCCTCCTGCCGTCTGGCAAGAGGTACCGAAGCATTCGGGCCCTCACGACCAGACTGTGTAACAGCTTCTTCCCCCAAGCCATCAGACTCCTCAGTACTCAGAGACTGGTTTGACACACACACACACATGTGTCCTGAGTTGCACATTAATAACTGCCACTTTATAACTGTCTGCTACCTCAATAACTGCTATGTGCATAGAACACTATCTCATAGTATGTTATGTTTACATTTGGCATTTAGTAACTGTCATCTTTTTGCACTACAGTGTACTGGTCGGCGCTGCACTGTCTATCACTGTGCCTATTGTCCTGTTCATTGTTAGAAATGTATTGTACTGTCCCGTACTTTTGCACACGTTTTTGCACGTGCACTTTATATAGGTATTTTATATAGGTATTTTATTTAGTCTGTGTAGTCTCATGTGGTTCTGTATTTGTCCTATGTTGTTTTATTTAGCACCATGGTCCTGGAGGAACGTTGTCTCGTTTTACTGTGTACTGTACTAACTGTATATGGTTGAAACGACAATAAAAACCACTTGACTTCAGCGACAACGTTGAAGACTTCGCCCAGCAGTTTTCAGCGGTGAAGAAGAAGACAGAGGCATCCAACATATCCTACCTCGGTGCCGGTCTTCATCCAGTCGAGCCCTGTCTGCCTGCCGAGGGTGTCTCCCTGCGGCAGCAAGAAACCAGCAGGTAGCTCCTCCGCAACCAGGGCCCAGCTCTCAGCCCGGTGTAGAGCCACCTGCAGGAAGCAGATGCCCCCATCTCACGGACCTCCTCCAGGACCCGGAAGGCTCCCAAGCGTCCCTGAGACAGGCCGCCCAGGGCACGAGATGTTCGCTCAGGAGCCAGACCACTCCTTCCCCCGGTGGAGGGCTGGGTGGAGAATCCTTGGTTTCCATCTTTTCATTTGCCGCACCCCCTTCGGGCTTTGGCACCCACTTTTTCAATAAAAGAGTGATTTCCACATCCCCTGGGACACCTAGCCAGTGCCCGTTAACACCGTTCTCATGGCGCCCCGGCAACAGAAGTGGCATCCTGGATGTAGAAACTTCACCTCCACGTCCGCGTCTGTACAGCGTTCACAACCTCAGTTGGCCGGTTCTGATGAGTCCATAGAACGCCTTATAAGGACCTCCTCCTCAGTCACTTGCCCGCCCCCTACTGGGTACGTGGAGGGAGGTAAGTGCTTTGAGTCTCTTCTCAGCACACATGCCTCAAGTCGCAACTCTGCCTCCTGAAGCAACACTACCTGCTCCCCACCACTACAAAGCCCCACCGGTATGTCAAAAATGATCATTCCTTTTGTGCCCCTAGCACAGATCTTGGATGCATGGCTTACGCTTTCCAACCCGTCGTGCTGGCTGGCCAGGCATCCGCCTCGTTTCAGCGGCATCTGCCCCACCTCTGTGCTCGGCGAAAAAGCCAGCACCCTGCACGCGGAAATCGTGACCCTTTTGCAAAAGGACGCGATAGAACCTGTCCCTCCAGCCGAGATGGAGGAGGGTTTCTACAGCCCTTACTTTATTGTACCCAAAAAGGGAGGTGGGTTGAGACCAATCTTGGACCTGTGAGTTCTCAACCGGGTTCTGCACAAACTCACGCAAAAACATGCTCACACTAAAACACATTTTACAGGCGACAGGCTCTGCTCAATGGAGAGTGGAGGCTCCACCCCCACGTGGTTCAGCTGATCAGGGACTGTTATGGCAAAGGATTAGGGTTAGATAGACCTGTTCGCTTCTCAAGAGAACACCCACTGCCCGTTCTGGTACTCCCTCAGCTCGGCGGACAGATGCATTGGCACACAGCTGGCCCCGGGGGCTGCGCAAGTACACATTTCAGCCAGTGAGCCTAATTGCACAGGTGCTGTGCAAGGTTAGGGAGGATGGGGAACAAGTCACTCTAGTGGCCCCTTATTGGCCCACCCGGACTTGGTTCTCGGATCTCACGCTCCTCGCGACATCACCTCTCTGGCAAATCCCCCTGAGGAAAGACCTTCTTTCTCAGGGACTGGGCGCACCCTCTGACATCCTCGCACAGACATCTGGAACCTCCAGGTCTGGCCCCTGGACGGGATGCGGAAGAGCTGAGTGGTCTACCACCATCAACCAAGCCAAAGCTCCCTCCACCAGACAGCTTTCCTCTAGAATCAGTTAAGTGCCCTCTCCCAGAAGATGGCTGTTCTGATTGCGCTCACTTTCATCAAGAGGGTTGGAGACCTGCAAGCATTATCTGTCAGCAACATTTCCCTGGAGTTCGGTCCGGCAGATACTCATGTCAACTTAAGACCACGACCAGGCTACGTGCCCAAGGCTCCTACAACCCCTTTAAGGGACCAGGTAGTGAACCTGCAAGCGCTGCCCCGGGAGGAGGCAGACCCAGCCTTATCATTGTGTACCTATTTAGACCGCACACAGAACTTTAGATACTCTGAGCAGCTTTTTGTTTGCTTTGCCGGACAGCGGAAAGGGAACGCTGTCTCCAAACAGAGGCTTGCCCACTGGGTAGTCGTCGCCATCGCATTGGCCTATCAGACCCAAGCCACTCTACAAGAATTGTGGCATCCTCGTGGGCACTGGCCAACGGCACCTCTCTAGCAAACATCTGTAGAGCAGCAGGCTGGGCAACACCCAATACCTTTGCGAGATTCTACAATCTCCGGGTTGAGTCGGTCTCGACCCATGTTTTGTCAGGCCGAGCATGTAGAACTCTGTAACACAGGACGACTGACCGGGTGTACCGCTTGCGCTAGTGCCCTTCCCCTTCACCGAGGCGATCACGTGCACTGTTTCTCACAGGAGAGTCCACTAAACTCGCAGTCCCTGGATGTCTTATCCTCCCTAGCCCTCTGGTCTGCAAATTCAGCTGAGGAATCCCAACCACACCCACTACGTGTACTAATTACTCTGTACTGGAATAGGTGCACCACATGGTTCGCCTTCATGGATTAATACCCCTTTGTGTATTTTCTGCGGTGCAGTCCCCTCTACCCCCGGTCGCTGTGTTTGTAGCAACTCCTCCTGCTCAGCAGGTATGATCTACTACCGCGCCACTTCCACATGTGGCCTGAAAACCCATGTGACGTATTTCGCCACACTTTGCCTCCCCCCAGCCTGGGCAGGTGGTGGTCTCTGCGGGGTCTATTCCCCCTGAAAGAATAGGAGTCGGAAAAGAACATCTTCCCCGATGCGTGTTATATCTACACAGCCTCAGCCTCATCTAACACACTATGAAGAGAAACATAGAGAAAAGGCCGCGGCTTGCCATGTTGCTTGTTCCCACCCCCCAAGAGAATCCTTGGTCGGATGCCGGGAACCTAATAAAAAAAAATTATGTCTTAGTGGGGTGTCAGGGAGGGTTACGTGCAGCCTCATGCTAATACGCCTTTGGCACGCAACAGCCTGCTGCACCAGCATCAGCAGATCACGTAACATGGTCAGTGTAGGTGGCGCTATTGTATAGGGACCTCTTATGTCCCTACAATCGACACAACATCGAGTGAGTGACAGAAGGGGAACGTCTAGGTTACTAATGTAATGAGACGTTGTGTCCCCCTTGCCACAAAACTGTACCAAGCTGCTGTAATGGCCGAACCTTGTCCTTGGCTCCTCAGTGCAGAACCTGACTGAACAAAGGCACACCCCGCCTTTTATACCCATATGTCTGGGGGGCGGGACATGCAAATTTTGTTCGCCAATTTGGCAAGCCCCTTGTGTCACTACAATCGACACATCTTGTTCCCTCCGTCAGGAAACAGGGTTATATTAGTAACATAGATGTTTACTGGCCATCAAAAAATTTAACATTTGCATTAAAAAAATAAAAGACGTGTGTTCATTTGCATGTATCTTTTGCACTTACCTTCAGAATTCTTGAGCAGCTTGTCTACTTCAACATTCAGCTCACAAAAAGGACCAGCCTGATTTAATTGGAAAACAAAGCTTATCTGATAAAGATTGTAGAACATTTATACTCACTGAGCACTTTATTAGGAACACCTGCACACCTACTTAATCATGCAACTATCTAATTAGTCAATTGTGTAGCAGCAGTGAAATGTAGTGCTTAAAATCATGCAGAAACAGGTCAGGAGCTTCAGTTAATGATGTTAACCATCAGAATGGGGAGGAAATGGAATGATTGTTGGTGCCAGACAGGCTGGTTTGTGTATTTCTTAAACTGCTGAACTCCTGGGACTTTCACACACAACAGTCTCTAGAATTTACTCAGTATGGTGCCAAAAACAAAAAAACATCTAGTGAGCTGTAGTAAAGGTTCTTACCACCAACACTCCATTAGAGATGCAGGGCACTGGTGTCTCAGAGCTGCAATGAATTAACAAAGGCAAGACTGCTGCATAGTTTGGATTTACGTGTATAGACATGCACTTTTGCTTAAAATAAAAATTAAATAAAAAACAAGACTTGTCTCTAATGAAAATGCACTATGTAAGTTGTAAGTAGTGCTTATCATTGATAATGTTCCAAACCTACTAAAGGCAAAACTCACCTCTTTTTGATCTCAAACTCCACCCAAAGTTCATCCTTTGTCTGAGAAAGAAGGTACATCATAGTGAGAGGTCTCAGATAGGTTTTCATTCTATGCTGTAAGATAATTTTTTTGCTGAATATTTTCACTCCTGGCAGTCTGAGATCTCCATTTAACACTGACCGTGTCATTTATTATTAAGCATTTTGTCTCCTTTTTCCCAGGTGTGAGGTTATTGATGTCAAACAGGACTGTGGCAATATGGTCGTCTTTCATAAATGGGTCCTCATCATAGATCAAGAACTCCAGAATGTTCTAGGGAAAGTGAAAAACTGAGATTGTTGATAACCTTTTGCTGTTTTAACAACCTGTATCAACAAGCTCTGTAATTTAAATTTCAAGTAGAGAGTGATGACTACAAATAGGCAAAGAGGTCCAATGAGGCACAACTGACAGCAACCATTTTTGGTAACCAATAATGCGTAAGGTCAGTTCCCCATTGTAGTGAAAATTGTACTAGATAGCATTTCAAGGTCCCCAGTTTGTGGCAGGGCCTCTCTCTAACTGTCTCAGTGAAGTAAAGTTGCTACATTTTGATTGGATCTTGGGAGCACCAGCACCAGTACTACCGCTCCCTATATGCATATTACACAGTCTGCATAGGGCACCAACTCCCTAGGGAGGCACTATCTTACCATAGAGGGGCACCAGAAACTCCACCGGCAGCCCTTCCTCGCACATTATATGTTATTCAAGGACCCAATAGCAGTCGCAGAACACAGACGGTCACCTCACAACTACACCAACACCAATCAGGACAGCCCGGTCTTGCAGGTTCTTGCTTTACAAAATCACAAAAATCAGACCTTTCCTATCTGAATATGCTGTACAGCTCTTGGTCCAAGCTCTGGTCATTTCAATGCTCTGTTGGTTGGCCTCCTAGCTAGCACAATGAAGCAATTGCAGATGGTCCAGAATGCAGTAGCACATCTGGTCTTCAATCAACCTAAGAGGGCTCATCACCCCACTCTTGATTTCACTCCACTGGTTACCAGTGAAGGGGTGGATGCCTGAATCACCACCTCCTCTTCTTCAATACATATATACCCTTTGAGTAATTTAAATCTAAACTGATCAGCATTCAACCTAATGTGATTAATTTAATGATTTTAAAGTTAATTATGTATACATCATTATAACATACATATCATATTCTTGCAAATTATTCATTATTATAGTCTCTTATTATATGTTCTCTGTGGTTTCATGCTCACACAAGCAGTTTGAGACCAGTGACACTGTGTCTGCTGACTAAGAGGCCTAGATCATGTAAGCTTCTCTAGTGTCTTCATGGCCCAACAATATACTGTATATTTGATTATGAATGTTTCTGCCAATTTAACAAGGGAACAATTTCAGCTCTCCTGAGAGAAAGTACAGTTATCTTTATGTTTTAAGTTCTAACAAGATAAGGCCTGTATCCAACAGAAGCTTTTTAGTATACAACCTTTAATAGGAGAATCTGTGTTTGTGTTTCTCCAAGTATTTCTGTTTCAGGAAACCAGTGTAGTTAGAATAGCAGTCTAGAGGACAACTGGACATCAGAGACCTATGGAGCCTATACAGAACTAAAGTGTCATGCAAATAGTCAATGAGATAACTGATATACAAGCTGAACATGTTCAGAAGTGTTCTATAGTTATCTATGCTTGTAACCAATCAGAATCGTAGAAGACTACAGCATTGATGTCAACTTGATGCTGTATCTGACTATAAGTGTTAATGTTTTTGGACCTGAGTTCAATTCGTAATTTTGCATGGGTTTCTCCTGCCAACGAACTCGGAAGCTTTTGTACTGCTGACTTCTGCCATTTGATTTTGCAAGCAACTTTCTTCAGTAAAAACGTAACTAATTGATTGAAACCTCGACTCTTGGTCTTCATTCCAAGCCTACTGGTCTACGGACCCAAGCTGTATTCCCCTACACCAGTACCTGGCATTTTACTCAGGTCTTCAGGGCAGCCTGTGGAACAGAACTCTCTTACTTCAATTCACTCCTCCACTCATCTGACTCTTAACACTTGCATCTTTCCATCCTGTGCACCTTATTTTTTTCCCATTCTTAGTCTCCTTTAGTATATTAGTACCATTTAGTAGTTGTTAGTTATTCTTGGTAAACAGAGGGAGGGACCATCTGACATTCATACACATACACACACACACACACACACACACACAAACACGCTTGCACCTTATGTCACGTGTGATCAAAAATCACCATATATTTTGGTGTCTTGTGTGAGGTCTACTACATCATTGGGTGGCCGTGTGATTATCACTACACCATACCTAACAGCACATAATCATTATAATGAAATAGTTTGACACATCCTCTCTGTAAAAAAACACTGTAGGAATAGATTTACCTTTACACTGCTGTGAAGCCTGAATTTGAAGGTTTCATTCCATTCAGGTGTGTCACTATTTGGAATAGTCTTGGTGCGATTTGTACAGGCCGATGCCGTGGGTAAATTCAGAATTATATAGCAGTCAGATGCAGACACTAAGCAGAAATGAGTAAGTTGTGAGAAAATTAAACTTTACCTATTTATATACACAATGTACCTCAATATTCTAATAAGAGAAATTTCACTTGGTGTTAGTAACGGAATTATGCTTGAGGGCATGGGTACAACACTGAATAAACAGGTACAAATTATCTCACATATACACACAGTAGCCAACAGTACAAGTCTTAACCCTTATGTTCTGTTTGGGGTCTATATGACCCCAGACCCTCTTCAAATAATAAAAAGACATATGCATCATCATTTTGTTATCCTAATATTTCATGAATTTTCCTAATTACATAAGATCTTTTCAGAAATTTGTTTTTTACTTAATGACAATGTTTCTGATGTCAGCTATGACATGACTACACACATGTGATGTTTGGGATCATATTTACCCCAGGAATAAATGTTATTGTGAGCAAAGAATTTTCGCATGCTTTGAATCTGTTTGGTACCTACTGTGCAATTACTTAATACAAAACTATCTCTCTCTCTCTTTCTCTTATCATACACACACACAAAATTTAAATTTGCAATGTTCCCACAGAGGGGGGAAGGGTGCATCTGCGAGAATCTGTGGTATACACTAAAAATCCCCGGGAAAACTATTTTGTCTCTACTTTGTCTGGCATAGGCCATATTCACTCACTCTCTTTCTCTTACTCACTCACTCTCTCTCACACACACACAATCTCTCTCTCTCTCTCTCTCTCTCTCTCTCTCTCTCTCTCTCTCACACACACACACACACACACACACAGTCAAACAAACATACATGCTCTCACTCTCACATGTGCGTGCGCGCTCACACACACACACACACACATACATGTTCTCTCTCTCTCACTCACACACACACTCACAAAATTACATTTGTCAATGTTTCCACAGAGGGCAGAAAGATTTGTCTGTGAGAATCTGTGGTGTACACCTTTAAATTAAAAAAATGTAGAGTTTCTACCTTGTCAGGCATAGGGGTGGAGCAAGCAAATAAAAAGGGAAGGACAGGACAATGTGAATCATTCTAAAGCTTCTGCTAGTTTTCTCTAGTTTTGGTTTTGTAAATGAATAAAACAGCTAGATTCAGTGTTTTTGAGGCATGGTATATGTGCCTCACCGACAGTGAATTTGAGGAGGATGTGTCAGAGTCAGAAAATGCTTCTGAAATCGATGATGTTGTGGAGGACCCAGATTATGTTGGATCCTCTTCTGATGAGAGCAATGCTCCAGAGGTTGGCCCTTCTGAATCCTCACAACCACAAGGGACCCTTTGGCTCAGCTACCCAGACCGGGCACATTTGTTTCCAAAAATAGAAAATTGTCATGGTCTTTCTCACCACCCAAGGGGTAGACTTAGCAATACAAATACAATAAAAATGGTACCAGGTCCTACCAGGTATGCAGTAAGCCATGTCACAGACATAAAGTTGGCTTTCCAGCTTTACATCTCACCTCCAATTGAAAGAATTATTCTTGAGATGACAAGTTTAGAGGGGAGGCAGGTTTATGGTTACACGTGGAAAGAGCTATACTCCTTCAAAGCTATATTGGGCTACTGCTCCTTGCTGGCTTATACAGATCAAAAGGTGAGGCTGCAAGTAGCCTTTGGAATGCAAACAGTGGCAGAGTTCTTTTCCCAGCTACCATGCCTCTTGAAACTTTTCATGTCCTGTCACAAGTCACACGCTTTGACAACAGGGAGACAAGAGTTCACAGGAGAGAACGTGACAAAGTGGCAGCCATAAGGGATGTTTGGGATAGATGGGTTCAGCAACTGCTCCTCTTATATAAACCATGTCCATATGTGACAGTCGATGAATGTCTTATTCCGTTCAGAGGAAAATGTCTCTTTTGGCAGTGCATGCCAAGCAAGCCTGCAAGATATGTTATAAAAATATGGGCAGCTTGTGATGCCAATAATAGCTACAGTGGCATGCAAAATTTTAGGCACCCCTGGTTAAAACTTCTGTTACTTTGAATAGTTAAGTAGAAGATGAACTGATCTCCAAAAGGCATAAAGTTAAATATGAAACATTCTTTTCACAATTTTAAGCAAGATTAGTGTATTATTTTTGTTTTGTAGAATTTTAGATTGAAAAAAAATGAAAGGAGCACCTTGCAAAAGTTTGGGCACCCCAATAGATTTGAGCTCTCGGATAACTTTTACCAAGGTCTCAGACCTTAATTAGCTGGTTAGGACAATGGCTTGTTCACAATAATCATTTGGAAAGGCCAGGTGATGCAAATGTCAAAGCTTTATAAATACTCTGACTCCTCAACCCATGTCCCAACAATCAGCAGCCATGGGCTCCTCTAAGCAGCTGCCTAGCACTCTGAAAATTAAAATAATATATGCCCACAAAGCAGTATAAGGCTATAAGAAGATGGCAAAGTGTTTTCACACTGCCGATTCCTCAATTCGTAATGTAATTAAGAAATGGCAGTTAACAGGAATGGGGGAGGTCAAGTTAAGGTCTGGAAAACCAAGAAAACTTTCCCAGAGAAATGCTCGTAGGATTGCTAGAAAGGCTAATTAAAACCCCTTTTGACTGCAAAAGACCTTAAAGAAGATTTAGCAGACTCTGGAGTAGTGGTGCACTGTTCTACTGTGCAGTGACACCTGCACAAATATGACCTTCATGGAAGAGTCATGAGAAGAAAAACTTTGGATTTTCAACACAAAATTCAGCATCAGACGTTTGCAAATGAACATATAAACAAGACTGATGCATTTTGGAAACAAGTCCTGTGGACTGATTAAGTTAAAATATAACTTTTTGGTGCAATGATCAAATGTATATTCTGAGAAAAAAGGGTGCAGAATTTCATGAAAAGAACACCTCTCCCAACTGTTAAGCACAGGGGTGGATCGATCATGCTTTGGGTTTGTGTTGCAGCCAGCGGCACGGGAAACATTTCACTGGTAGAGGGAAGAATGGATTCAATTAAATGCCAGCAAATTCTGGAAGCAAACATCACACCATCTGTAAAAAAGCTGAAGATGAAAAGAGGATGGCTTCTACAACAGGATAATGGTCCTAAACACACCTCAAATTCCACAATGGACTACTTCACAAAGCGCAAGCTGAAGGTTTTGCCATGGCCCTCATAGTCTCAGACCTAAACATCATTGGAAATCTGTGGATAGATCTCAAAATAAATATGTGTGTAACACGTCAATGAAAATTGACTGGAATTTATAGCCTCGGCTGGTGAGATCATTGAATGCACCTGTGACTAGGCTATAAATAGAGGCGTCACCAGAGTGTCGTCAGATATTTTTCTGAAGAGCAGTCCTGGGACGTCCCAGTGCGGCAAAGAAGCGCAGCATCTCGTTCCGCTTTTTTCAGGGAACAAGGGTTACACATGTAACCCGAGACGTTCCCTTTACAAAAAGCTTCACTATGATGCTGCGCTTTGCTAAGCGCTATGTGGAACGGAATACCCACGCCGCCGCACTGGGGCTGTCCGGACCCCTACGGTTGTGAAGTGTGCTCACAAAAAAACACGAGAGGTCTAAGACATGAGCTTGAGATGTTGACTCAAGGGCGTAAGAGCCCGGAGTAGCTAAAACATCTAAACCATAAAATTTGATGAATGTGTGCAGAAAGGACCAGCCTGCCGCATCACAAACATGTTCAGACATGGGCTTGAGACATCGACCCAAGGGAAAACAGCCCGGGGTAGCTAAAACATCTACACCAAAAAAAATTTGATGAACGTGTGCGGAAAGGACCAGCCTGCCACATCACAAACTTGTTCAGGCATAAGGATCTAAATCGTAAGATTTAGGAATGTGTACGAAAAGGACCCACCTGCCGTACACAAAACCTTCTTAGACTTGAGATCATAAATGAACACAAGGGAATCCAGATATGGGGCCTGAAGAATGTGTGCGGGAAGGACCAGCCTGCCACATCACAACCTTGTTCAGGCATGAATCGTAAGATTTTAGGAATGTGTACGGAAAAGACCAGCCTGCCGTACACATACCATCTTAAACTTGAGATCAGAAATGAACTCAGGGGCATGAGAGCCCAGACATAGGGCCTGAAGAATGTGTGCAGAAAGGACCAGCCTGCCGCATCACAAACTTGTTCAGGCATAAAAAGCGTTTAGCCAATAAAGTCTGAGACTGTGCGCGGAAAGGAACTAGCCTGCCGCAACACAAACCCAACTAAAACTCCTACCCCCGGACCTAAGGGCCCGGGGTAGCTTGAACACCTAGACCATGAGAACACAGGAATGTGTGCGGAGAGGGCCAGCCTGCTGCATCACAAACTTGTAGAGGCATGGGGTTGAGATGTCGACTCGAGGACGTAAGAGCCTGGAGTAGCGTGAACATCTAAACTATAGAACTTGATGAATGTGTGCGGAAAGGACCAGCCTGCCGCATCACAAACTTGCTGCAGAGGGACACCTCTAGCCAAGGCTTTAGAGGAAGCGACACCTCTGGTGGAGTGAGCCCTGATACCTACTGGCGAAGCTTGACTGCGCGCCTCGTAGGACAGGGCAATAGCATCCCTCACCCAATGTGACATAGTCGGTTTGGTAGTGGCCGCCCCTTTGTTGCGGCCCCCAAAACAGACAAACAACTGCCCTGACTTACGCCACTGGCTAGTGCGGTGGACATAAGTCTGAAGGGCACAGACAGGACAGAGTCGGTGAAGTCTTTCTTGCTCCGGCGTTAAAAACGGCGGGGAGCAGAAGTCTTCCAGAGTGACAGGATGTACTGTCGAAAAAGGCACCTTGGGGGAGAGAGACTGGATGCGGATATAGAATAGCTTTTAGCTGTACCTGGGGCAAATTCTAAACAGGCCGGCAAAACAGACAGAGCCTGTAGATTCCCAACCCTAGGTAATCGCCATAAGAAAGACCATGTTTAGAGTCAGAAGTCTGTCAGATGCAGACTCTAGAGGTTCAAAGGGGGTCTCAACTAGACCTTCCAGGACTATTGCCAAGTCCCAGGAAGGAGTTCTAGTCCTGACAGGGGGCCTCAACCGCATGGCTCCACGAATGCAGCGAGCGAGCAGAGGATGTCTCCCTACAGGCGCCCCATCGATCAGGGCGTGGCAAGCCGAAATGGCAGCCACATAGACCCTGAGAGTGGCGGGGCATATGCCTGCTGACAGTTTTCCTTGCAGAAAACCCAGAACTGAAAAAATTTGGCAGTTAACTGGATCTGCATCATGTGAACTGCACCACTTTTCAAAGACACCCCACTTATTGGCGTAAATTCTTCTAGTGGAAGGGGACTTGCGCTAAGAATGGTTTCGATAACCTCTGGCGACAGCACTGTGTTCCTCAGTTGGTACCCTTCAGGGGCCAAACATAAAGATTCCACAGTTCGGGACGGGGATGAAGTATCATCCCCTGTGCCTGAGACAGAAGATCCTTCCTGATCGGAATCGCCCAAGGCGAGCCGTCGAGGAGGAGCATCAGTTCTGAGAACCAAGTCCTGTTCGGCCAATAAGGCGCTATCAGCAAGAGGCAAGACCCTTGTTGGCGAACTCTGGCTAAGACCCCCGGGAGCAGAGAAACCGGGGGAAATGCATACAGGCGCATTCTGGGCCATGTATGTGCCATTGCGTCCAGACCCAGGGGGGCTGGGTGACTCAGAGAGAAGTAGAGGGTACATTGCGCAGTCTCTTGAGAGGCGAAGAGGTCCACTTCTGCACTGTAAAATTCCTCCCAAATTTATTCTACTACCTCGGGGTGGAGTTTCCACTCGCTCGTCGGCAGGTTGTGTCTGGACAGAAAATCTGCTCCCACGTTTAGGCGTCCAGGGACATAGATAGCCCTGAGTAACAGGAGCTTGCCCTGGGCCCAAAGGAGAACCCGACGCATCAGAAGTACAGCTGACAAGAACGTGGATCTCCCTGATGATTTATGTAAGAGGCTACCGCTGCATTGTCCACCCGCACCAAGACATGGCAGCCTCAGGAGGAGGTATTTCAGGGCCAGAAATACAGCCATCAACCCGAGACAGTGACTGTGACAACCGAGCTGACGACCCTCCTATCCCCTTAAGCTGGATGACCACCTAAGGCCGCTACCCCGCCCATCAGGGAGGCGTCTGTCATTAGCAACCTGCGACAACAAGACGCACCTAGTGTGGGACCGGGGTCTGAACCACGTAGAAAGGGAACGAAGCCTGAGGCGCGTAACCCTTATTAGCCTAGGGGTTTCGGCCCTTGGAAGAAAAACCCCTGGCTTTGAGCCACAACAACAACGGTCTCATGAGCAGAAGGTCCAGAGGGATCACCGAGGACGTGGTCGCCCTGAGACCTGGAAATCATTGATACTGATAACAGTGCAACCTTGGCCTAGCCTGACTTTGCTCAGGGTGATCTGAATGGAGTCAATCCTAGTGGGAGACAGTTGTGCCCGCATAGTGATTGAACTCCATATGATGTCCCGATAGACAGTGTTCTGGGTGGGAGAGAGGACGCTTTTCTTGGCATTGAGCCTCAACCCCAGCGAAACCGAAGCTAAGACGATGTTCCTGTGCTGAACTGCCAGTTCCTGGAACTGCACTAGGATCAGCCAGTCATCTAGACAATTCAGAATGCAGATGCCCCAGAGTCACAAGGAGCCAGCGCTACATCATGCATTGTGAATGTGCGGGTAAAAAGGGCTAGGCCGAATGAAAGAACCTGACACTGGAAGACCTCGCCCCCGGAAGCGAACCTCAGGAACTTTCCATGTTGTGGCAGAACTTCTAAATGAAGTATAGAAGTGCGTCACAAGATCTATGGTGACCAGCCAAACAAGTTGTAGGGCTTGAGACACGACCATCTTGATAGGCATCATCTAGGACTTGAACACCCTTGGGTAGTTCAAGCTTTAAGATCTAAGCCAGAGGCCACCCCTCACCCTCCATGGGAAACAGGAAGTATTTTGTGTAATAACCCAACTCTCTCTCTGGAAGGGGAACACATACCATGGCCCCTTTAACCAGGAGATTTGAGTTTTTTTTTTTTTAGGGCCCAAGCCTGAAAAGGCGAAGGCCCTATTGTTTTCCTTAGGATTATTATTAGGGCCCAAGCCTGAAAAGGCGAAGGCCCTATTGTTTTCCTTAGGATTATTATTATTATTATTATTATTATTATTATTATTATTATTATTATTATTTTATCGACTATTCGGGCACTTTTGGGGGCCTTAACATGCTCTAAAACTCTTGAAACTTTGCACACGGGTCAGAACCTGCGGCCATCAGGGCTGGGCTGAAGATGGTACCCGGGCGTGGCAGGGGGTTTCAGCAGCGCCCCCTGGAACGGGGTCCGAAACCATGGTCCATAAATCAAACACACTTGCATGTAATAATATGAAAGTCGGTACACATATAGATCTCATCGTTTCATATATACTTCATGCTCTTACTTTTTACCTCAGCCCAACAGGAAGTCGGCTATTTAGGGTTGTTTGGAAAACGTATACAATGGAATTTGAAATACTCCTCCTAGAGAAATCATTTAATCGCCACGAATCTCAGTCAGCATGAAGTCAAGACATTGAGGATGAAAAATTGCCAGCGGATTTTTGATATCTCGAACGGTTTGGCCGTGGCGAGGAAACAAATTTATGGCGAGAAAAGTGAGACAGGAAGTGTGTTATAACTTCTGCATAAATTAACAGATCTTGATGAAACTTCAGCAGTGTGTTCGTTGTAAGAGGCCGATCACATGGATGTGACTATTGTGAGTCAAAGTTATAGCGCCACCAACTGGCAGCAGGAAGTGTGTCACTTTCAAAATGCTTTGAAATCACCCTCTTGTTTTTACCCGATTTGCTTCAAACTTTACGTGTATAATGTAAACACACGGCAGATTTAGACCTGTGAAAGGATTATTGATATCTTAGATACTGTTGCCGTGGCAACACTTCAAACTTTACTTTTCTTTATTGATGCTTTTGAGACTCTTAACATACTTGAAATTGCATGAAACTCGACAGAGACGTCACATTTATTAGCCAGTAGACATGTGCAAAGTTTCAGAAATGGGTGTGGTGAGGGGCTCAGTAGCGCCACCTTTTGACAAAAAAGTGGGGGGTTAGTTTCATCTACAGGTACAAAAATTGGTATTGATATAGTTCTCCTCAAGCCGGACAACTTTCTAATTTACAGTCATTAGCTCCGACCAACAGAAAGTCAGATATTTTGGTTTGAATGTGGAGAAAATGTCAGAATTTTGCAAGTCACTCTCTAAGACTTTGTGTGTGAGGAGTAGGAAGGGAGGGGGTCTTGTGAAGTAATACATAGGGCTATACTGCCCTCTTGTGTTCAACATAGTATGGGTTACATTAACTTTTGCACGATATTCTAATTTTTCGAGTTTCACCTGTATGCAGAGTTGACAGAAAAATGTTACACACGCCGTAGCAGGTGAATACAACAAAGAACTAAAGCCTAAAAAACTAAAGTTTAATCCACTGTCTGTTCATTCTCTGAGTGGCAATTACAAGAAATGTCCAATAGATGGCATCCAAGCCTCATTGTTCAATGATTTACAGCAGGTCTGAGTCCAGAATGGGCAGGGACTGAGTTCAACAGTTGCTTGAGCTCTTTTGCAGTCGAATCCCAGAAAAAAGGCAAACAATGTGTCCCCACTCAATATATACATCAACTGAGTGGAGGATACAATTTTTAACAACCTTTAACCATTTACAGCCAGAGCGTTCAAATTTGGGAACAATTATTCCCATGGTTCCTGTCTCAGTGTCATCGTCGTCCGATCACCGATTTTATTTCTGAAGTCTGCCCAGATACTCATGACAATACAAGCTAAAGGCACATGTGATTGGTTAAGGGGTTACTGGGCAAGAATAATAACTGTATCGTCATCACCGTCTTCCTTCATTTCAATGGAAAGGTGATATCACGAGAGATTTACTCCAGTGTTGGATTTACTGCTTCAAATTAAATACTGAGGCGATTTTTGCAAGGTAAGAACGTGTGTTGTCTATATTTTCTATAGAAAGTCAAAACGTTTTAGTGACGAAGCATTTATTTGTAGGAGTATTGCTAGTTATTTCTGGAAAAAAATGACAAAACAACTCAAATAAATGTTTGTGAGCAGTTTTGTGTGAAACCGCGAGATGCGTCGCGTCTAACGCACGAGCCCCGATGAGAGATCGCATTCGCTTCTTCTTGCGTTTGAACGGACAATTTCATACTACAAAATGTCAAATTACATGATATATTGTCTGTTTTGTCCCAAGTGAACATAAACAGTTGATGAAGAAATCGCGAATCGAAATCTAGTATCAACACTTCCGAGAATGATTATCAGCGTTGTGTCTGACAGCGCGAGGCATCTCATTTTTACTCGCATCTTCATGGAGGTTTGTCGGTTGTATGTAGTTTCACAATCTCAATCAAGTAATCTCTGAAATGAATACAGATGTAACAGCACGAAAATAATGAGACTTCACAGTTCTCAAAAGATTAAACTCACTAAAACAAGCCGCACAGACTGTGCCTTGAATGAAATGCGTTTAAAATCCTCTTAAAGAGACAGTAACAATTTTCCAAGTAAATAAAAAGTAGGCCTACAAATGGTTTTCACCCCAAAAATAAATTTCTCGCATCGTATACTCACCCTCATTGCATCCCAGATGTGTATTGTTTTCTTTCTTCTAGTGAACACAAATTAAGCTTTTTAGAAGATTATCTCAACCCTGTTGGACCTTTCAATGACTTGAATGGTGATCAGAACTCAGAAGCTGCAAAAATCAAATAAATGCAGCATAAAAGTAATCCATACCACTCCAGTGGTTAAATCCATGCCTTCAGAAGTGATATTATAGGTGTGGGTTAGAAATAGACCTATATATATATACTTCAAGATGACATCACTCTGAAGTACTGCGTAAAGAATATCCCACATTCGCCCTTAGGGGGCGCTACAGGCCATGCCCAAAATTCCCATTTTCTGGTCAAAAATGTTCTAATGTTGTATATTGATACTACAGGCCAACAGGAATTCACAAACCAAGAGTGGCCCACATTCGCCCTTATGGGGCGCTACAGGCCACGCCCTAAATTCCCATTTGCTGGTCAAAAATGTTCTAATTTGGTACATTGATACTACAGGCCAACAGGAACCCACAAACAAAGAATTGCCCATATTCGCCATTAGGGGGCGCTACAGGCTATGCCCAAAATTCCCATTTTATGGTCAAAAATTTTCTAATTTGGTATATTGACACTACAGGCCAACAGAAATCCACAAACCAAGAATGTCTCACATTTGCCCTTAGGGGGTGCTAAAGGACATTCCCAAATTGCACATTTTTTTGTCAAATACTTTCTAATTTGGTACATTAATACTACAGGCCAACAGGAACCTACAAACCAAGAATGGCTCACATTCGCCCTTAGGGGGCGGTACAGGCCATGCCCAAATGTCAATTTTTCAAAGTGATTGTATTTCCACCCCATTTATTTAGTTTTTCTGAAACCTGGTGAACATACCTCATTTCTCATTGTAAACAAAAAACCCTACAGGATCCATAAGGTCCGGCATGATGGATTTTCCTGTACACTGAAAATGTTTAGTTTAGGATTCAGACAGAAAGACATGTTTTTTGGATTTTTTCATTGGGAGGGTTTAACCCCAACCCTCTATTGATCAATTTTAAATGATTTGCCATTTTGAGGAGGAATCGCATTGCTGCTTGCAGCTATATTTTTGAGTTGTTGCTGTGTCCATCATCCTTTGTTTTCCGAAAGCCACCAAGTGGAAATGAGCCCGGTAACTAAAGGCACCAGGGTTGCGGTGCCACCGGCTTGGGCCCGTCATCGCTGCTTGCAGCTTTAATTATTATTATTATTATTATTATTATTTTATCGACTATTCGGGCACTTTTGGGGGCCTTAACATGCTCTAAAACTCTTGAAACTTTGCACACGGGTCAGAACCTGCGGCCATCAGGGCTGGGCTGAAGATGGTACCCGGGCGTGGCAGGGGGGCTCAGCAGCGCCCCCTGGAACGGGGTCCGAAACCTTGGTCCATAAATCAAACACACTTGCATGTAATAATATGAAAGTCGGTACACATATAGATCTCATCGTTTCATATATACTTCATGCTCTTACTTTTTACCTCAGCCCAACAGGAAGTCGGCTATTTAGGGTTGTTTGGAAAACGTATACAATGGAATTTGAAATACTCCTCCTAGAGAAATCATTTAATCGCCACAAATCTCAGTCAGCATGAAGTCAAGACATTGAGGATGAAAAATTGCCAGCGGATTTTTGATATCTCGAACGGTTTGGCCGTGGCGAGGAAACAAATTTATGGCGAGAAAAGTGAGACAGGAAGTGTGTTATAACTTCTGCATAAATTAACAGATCTTGATGAAACTTCAGCAGTGTGTTCGTTGTAAGAGGCCGATCACATGGATGTGACTATTGTGAGTCAAAGTTATAGCGCCACCAACTGGCAGCAGGAAGTGTGTCACTTTCAAAATGCTTTGAAATCACCCTCTTGTTTTTACCCGATTTGCTTCAAACTTTACGTGTATAATGTAAACACACGGCAGATTTAGACCTGTGAAAGGATTATTGATATCTTAGATACTGTTGCCGTGGCAACACTTCAAACTTTACTTTTCTTTATTGATGCTTTTGAGACTCTTAACATACTTGAAATTGCATGAAACTCGACAGAGACGTCACATTTATTAGCCAGTAGACGTGCAAAGTTTCAGAAATGGGTGTGGTGAGGGGCTCAGTAGCGCCACCTTTTGACAAAAAAGTGGGGGGTTAGTTTCATCTACAGGTACAAAAATTGGTATTGATATAGTTCTCCTCAAGCCGGACAACTTTCTAATTTACAGTCATTAGCTCCGACCAACAGAAAGTCAGATATTTTGGTTTGAATGTGGAGAAAATGTCAGAATTTTGCAAGTCACTCTCTAAGACTTTGTGTGTGAGGAGTAGGAAGGGAGGGGGGCTTGTGAAGTAATACATAGGGCTATACTGCCCTCTTGTGTTCAACAGTATGGGTTACATTAACTTTTGCACGATATTCTAATTTTTCGAGTTTCACCTGTATGCAGAGTTGACAGAAAAATGTTACACACGCCGTAGCAGGTGAATACAACAAAGAACTAAAGCCTAAAAAACTAAAGTTTAATCCACTGTCTGTTCATTCTCTGAGTGGCAATTACAAGAAATGTCCAATAGATGGCATCCAAGCCTCATTGTTCAATGATTTACAACAGGTCTGAGTCCAGAATGGGCAGGGACTGAGTTCAACAGTTGCTTGAGCTCTTTTGCAGTCGAATCCCAGAAAAAAGGCAAACAATGTGTCCCCACTCAATATATACATCAACTGAGTGGAGGATACAATTTTTAACAACCTTTAACCATTTACAGCCAGAGCGTTCAAATTTGGGAACAATTATTCCCATGGTTCCTGTCTCAGTGTCATCGTCGTCCGATCACCGATTTTATTTCTGAAGTCTGCCCAGATACTCATGACAATACAAGCTAAAGGCACATGTGATTGGTTAAGGGGTTACTGGGCAAGAATAATAACTGTATCGTCATCACCGTCTTCCTTCATTTCAATGGAAAGGTGATATCACGAGAGATTTACTCCAGTGTTGGATTTACTGCTTCAAATTAAATACTGAGGCGATTTTTGCAAGGTAAGAACGTGTGTTGTCTATATTTTCTATAGAAAGTCAAAACGTTTTAGTTACGAAGCATTTATTTGTAGGAGTATTGCTAGTTATTTCTGGAAAAAAATGACAAAACAACTCAAATAAATGTTTGTGAGCAGTTTTGTGTGAAACCGCGAGATGCGTCGCGTCTAACGCACGAGCCCCGATGAGAGATCGCATTCGCTTCTTCTTGCGTTTGAACGGACAATTTCATACTACAAAATGTCAAATTACATGATATATTGTCTGTTTTGTCCCAAGTGAACATAAACAGTTGATGAAGAAATCGCGAATCGAAATCTAGTATCAACACTTCCGAGAATGATTATCAGCGTTGTGCCTGACAGCGCATCTCATTTTTACTCGCATCTTCATGGAGGTTTGTCGGTTGTATGTAGTTTCACAATCTCAATCAAGTAATCTCTGAAATGAATACAGATGTAACAGCACGAAAATAATGAGACTTCACAGTTCTCAAAAGATTAAACTCACTAAAACAAGCCGCACAGAGTGTGCCTTGAATGAAATGCGTTTAAAATCCTCTTAAAGAGACAGTAACAATTTTCCAAGTAAATAAAAAGTAGGCCTACAAATGGTTTTCACCCCAAAAATAAATTTCTCTCATCGTATACTCACCCTCATTGCATCCCAGATGTGTATTGTTTTCTTTCTTCTAGTGAACACAAATTAAGCTTTTTAGAAGATTATCTCAACCCTGTTGGACCTTTCAATGACTTGAATGGTGATCAGAACTCAGAAGCTACAAAAATCAAATAAATGCAGCATAAAAGTAATCCATACCACTCCAGTGGTTAAATCCATGCCTTCAGAAGTGATATTATAGGTGTGGGTTAGAAATAGACCTATATATATATACTTAAAGATGACATCACTCTGAAGTACTGCGTAAAGAATATCCCACATTCGCCCTTAGGGGGCGCTACAGGCCATGCCCAAAATTCCCATTTTCTGGTCAAAAATGTTCTAATGTTGTATATTGATACTACAGGCCAACAGGAATTCACAAACCAAGAGTGGCCCACATTCGCCCTTATGGGGCGCTACAGGCCACGCCCTAAATTCCCATTTGCTGGTCAAAAATGTTCTAATTTGGTACATTGATACTACAGGCCAACAGGAACCCACAAACAAAGAATTGCCCATATTCGCCATTAGGGGGCGCTACAGGCTATGCCCAAAATTCCCATTTTATGGTCAAAAATTTTCTAATTTGGTATATTGACACTACAGGCCAACAGAAATCCACAAACCAAGAATGTCTCACATTCGCCCTTAGGGGGCGCTAAAGGCCATTCCCAAATTGCACATTTTTTTGTCAAATACTTTCTAATTTGGTACATTAATACTACAGGCCAACAGGAACCTACAAACCAAGAATGGCTCACATTCGCCCTTAGGGGGCGCTACATGCCATGCCCAAATGTCATTTTTTTAAAGTGATTGTATTTCCACCCCATTTATTTAGTTTTCTGAAACCTGGTGAACATACCTCATTTCTCATTGTAAACAAAAAACCCTACAGGATCCATAAGGTCCGGCATGATGGATTTTCCTGTACACTGAAAATGTTTAGTTTAGGATTCAGACAGAAAGACATGTTTTTTGGATTTTTTCATTGGGAGGGTTTAACCCCAACCCTCTATTGATCAATTTTAAATGATTTGCCATTTTGAGGAGGAATCGCATTGCTGCTTGCAGCTATATTTTTGAGTTGTTGCTGTGTCCATCATCCTTTGTTTTCCGAAAGCCACCAAGTGGAAATGAGCCCGGTAACTAAAGGCACCAGGGTTGCGGTGCCACCGGCTTGGGCCCGTCATCGCTGCTTGCAGCTTTAATTTTTTTTGCTATTCATAGCAGACATAAAAAGAAATCCGGTTTACGGTAGTGAGACCACGCCATTGAAACACGGAAAGGTGGCGAGCACTTCCTGTTGAGGGGGTGTTGAGTGTTCTGTGTCCTGGACTAAGGCAGGAAGCAACGGTACACCCAACTTTCTGTCAGAAAACTCTGTCACCAGAAACACCAAGGGTGGCGGGAGTGAAGGGTTTTCTTGAGGGTATCGGGAGGGCCGAAGTGAATAAAACACGCGCCCCTTCCCGAAGGGGACTACCCCCAAATGTTGGGTACAAGACCATCAGGGTTTCTTCCTTTTTGGAAATTATAGCCCTGAGGTCTTGCTTAGGGGGCTGCTGAGGACGACGAGCCTGTCCCCTGTCTCTGCGAGGGGGAGCACGACTCGCCACGCTCTGTTTTTGAGCTTCCCTCCTAACAGCCTCGGGGCGAGACCAGGTGGCCGACGGCCCCGCCCCCTGAGTGCGGCGAGGAAAAAACTGCCCAAAGGCTTCCTCGTGGCTTTTTGCCTCCTGAAATCTGGAGATAACAGAGTTCATGGCGTCTCCAAGCGTTTCACCCGCACTCAGGTCTTTTAGCAGATCAGCCTGGTAAGCCTGTAACAAAGCCATGGTGTGCAGCGCTGCACCAGCCTGACCTGCTGCTTGATAAGCCCTTCCCACTAGCATGGAGGTAGTTCTGCATGGCTTAGAGGGGAGGGCGGGGCTTTTTAGTGATGACGCCGAACCCGGCGAGAGATAGCCCGCAAGTGTCTCTTCAACCGGCGGCAACATTGAATAACCTTTTGCGTCAGCGCCCATGATAGTCGAGTATAACGATGTCGAGGGCACGTGAACACACAAGGTATAAGGTTTTCTCCATGAACGAGCGAGCTCGTCGTGGAGATCATCAAAGAAGGGAAGGGACTGATAAGGCGTTCACTTCCCTCGGTCACCAGACAGAAATCTGTCCTCTAATTTGGAGTGTTTGGGGGTTTCTTGGTCGCGTGGCCAGTCTCATTGAAGCCTGGCCACTGCACGAGTGATCACGTCGAGCAACTCCTCAGAAGATTTAAAATCGCGTTTGGAATGCTCTGACGCGGGTAACTCACACTCCGAACCAAGAGATATAAGGTCCTCCCCGTGAACCGAAGAAACGCCGGAGCGCGCTTCTCTCGCTCCTCAGCCAGATCCATGCGAGAGCCACACGAGTGAAGTGTGGGTGCTGGCTCGCGAAAGTAAGCGAGGCGAGCGCGAAGCATTCCGACCGAAAGTAGGTCACAATGCGCGCACCCGCCCTGCCCCATCGCGAGAGCAGCGTGCTCTTCCCCCAAACAAACAAAGCAGAACTCATGCGTGTCCTTGTCGGTCATAGACCGCTGGCAAGGAAACACGCATCCTTTGCCTTGCTTCTCCGTCATTTTCTCTCTTTTTTCTTTTTTTTTTCATATATATATATATATATATATATATATATATATATATATATATAGAGAGAGAGAGAGAGAGAGAGAGAGAGAAGACTGTTCTTTTTTTTTTTGAAAGAAAGGAAAGTTCTGCGCACTGCCTAACAATTTCTAACTCCTAACAAAAGGGAAGAAAGAGGTTTTTAGCAGGTTTGTGAGACACACAGTCATAGTATGCTCTGAAGAAAAATCATCTGACGACACTCTGGTGACGCCTCTATTTATAGCCTAGTCACAGGTGCATTCAATGATCTCACCATCCGAGGCTATAAATTCCAGTCAATTTTCATTGACGTGTTACACACATATTCAAAGCTGCTCACAATAAGATTGTTCCCCATAGCGCTTAGCAAAGCGCAGCATCATAGTGAAGCTTTTTGTAAAGGGAACAAGCCAGAGCTTCCAAAAGAGCTTGTTCAGACTAAAGGAAGGGAGACAACATCGTCCATCTTTGCATTCACTGACACTACTACACTTGTCTCCTACTGCCCCCTAAAAAATAAAAATGTCCTCCTGATGAGCACATTGCACAGAGATACATCTTTGAGCACCAGAGATGACAAAAAAAACAGACATGGTGTTAGATTACAATAACACAAATCAGGGGTAGACAACCTGGACAAAGTGGTTGCCACATACAGCTGTCAACAAAAGACCGCTCACTAGCCCCAGGTAATATTCTTCAACATCCTGGATATCAGTGCATACAATGCGTTTGTGATATGGTGTGCCCTCAACAATGAGTGGTGTGGTGGCAAAATGAAACGGAGGACAATATTCCTGGAGCAGCTAGGATATGCCTTGGTGAGGCCTCACATTTACAGGAGAGAGAACCTTCCTAGTTCACTTTTTGCTGCATCCACTGTGAGGGAGATTCAAAATCGGCCTGAAGCAATCACTTCTCCAGCAGCTGCTGGAAAATGTGGATGATGCCAGGTCTGCTCAAGAGAAAATTATTCAGACTTACAGAAGATGTCTGAAATGTCACAAGTATTTGTGTACAGCACGCACAAATGATCTATTCCTCTTGCATCTGAAGTTAGTCTTTTTTGGTTTTCACCATTAGCATAATACAGTATCAGGGATTTTGTGGTGTGACAGGGATTTAGGAGAAAAGTGGCCATCATTTTTGTGTATTATATATGTATATGGAGGGAATAAAATAAAAACTCTTTGAATATCAGCAGTTCAAGATATATTGGTATTGGCAAAATCTATTACGGAGAGCACATCAGCATACAGCACATCAATATACCATTTTTTATTTTATGGTAATTAAAAGTTATATGGTTATTTTTAGATTTATTTTCTGTAGTTAAAAGTTATATGGTTATTTTTAGATTAATTTTTTTTTTTTCTGAAATGTGCCCTTGAAATTTGGCAGTCCTGTTCCCAAGATGATGTGTATTTACAGTAAATTTGCTAGTAGTTAGTAGTAAATAGTTAGTTTGCCAGGTTAGTGAGTGTGTAGTAAAAAAAAAAAAAAAAGCATTTTTGCGTTTACTGAATTTTTCTTTGTTTAAAAACAATGATATCAGATTGACCCCAAACATAAGCAATGTTACTATTTCTGAAAAAAAAGGGACAAACAAAAGGGATATTTATATTTGTTCAATAACATATATATAACATATACAGCTATGTGTGTGTGTGTGTGTGTGTGTGTGTGTATATATATATATATATATATATATATATATATATATATATATATATATATATATATATTTTTTTTTTTTATTGTGTGTAAATTAAGAAATTATATGGTTATTTCTGTATTTAGTTTCTTTTCAGAAATGCACATTCATACTTCAGTAAATGTAAGAGTTAATGATACACTTATTTCAATTCTTTAATCGGTTCAATAAGCTCAGGATAAATGGAAAGGATCATTTAAACAGGAAAAAAAGGTTTATTTCATAATTATAATTTTCACACTTTGTGGTAACAGTGACCTCAAAGTACGAGGAAGTGAAGCAAATTTCAACAGAAAATAAGGGTTAAGACATTTCTCAACAAAACTGCTTAAACAGAGGTTTGGACTTGTTTGCTACAAGCTTTCTTTAAAAACTCTAATAATAAAGCTAATAAGATTACATAACAACAGGGCTGGACTGGGACTGGGGGTTCGCTGTCCTTTTCTGCATATCGCGGCGCCATTTTGTTGTCCGTTATGCATAACGCGGCAGCTCATTTTAGCTTATCGTGGCCCATTCGGCACATTTCGCGGCCCGCTCGGTTCTCCCGATGGCCAGTCCGCCCCACCAAGTGCATCGGCCCACCGGGAAAATGCCCGATATGCCAGATAAACATTCCAGCCCTGCATAACAATGTGTAAATTAATATATTTATTTTTGTTGGATGGTGATAAGAGGGACTTATTATCTCACAGTAGTCTAATGAATGATTGATCTTCGCACGTAAAACTCTGACAGACAGATTCCAGTATGGCTTGACTTCTCTCTGTTGAAAAAAAGCAAATACAGAAAATGGAGCAGTTGAGAAATACACAGGTTATCTTTTTCACACTCTGGTTTTTGGAATATGGAAGTAAACATTTGCAGGGTTAACTTCGACAGCAATGAATTGGAGACCACAGCAAATATTTGCTCCGAGACAAAAGAACAAAACCACTATTACATTTGAATGACTTTCCAGAAGAGTTAAAAAATTAAGAGCGGTGGATTAAGACAGTAAAATGGGTGAAGATGCCAAATTTACTGTCACTCTCTCAGCAGCTTTAATAGATACCCCCTCGCAGCTGTGGTAATTCGTTTTTTTAAAACGAATTCCAGGGTAATATAACAATAAGCATAATATTATAAATTTACACTAAACATTTTAATATAAAAAAAAAAATGAGAGATTTACACTGATAAATAATGTGGACGCACATTATCACAGTCTGTGAAAAAGGTCAACAGAAGTAGTTTTCATTACACATTATGCATGATTTGCTAGATTTAACTTGTTTACTGACATACACTGTTGTAAAAAGCCAAACATTACAATTTCCACACTTTAGATTATGAAGACAGTTCATCTTTGTAAAGATTTGTTTAGATTAGATACATTTTTATTAAGAATTCCAGGGAGGAAAGAAGACTAGCCTACCTTAAGCATTGTTGAAAGGGATCTCTATGCACAAGCTACCTGTGAAACGCAAACAAAATTGCTACACTGCAAAGAATGCAAAGGAGGTGCGTATATGTAGTCATCTTGAAAAGCTTGTTTTCCTTCTTTTCTAATATTCATTCTATAGAAAATCACCACTGCTTTAGCTCCACCCATTAATACTCTATTAATACTCCTTTAATAGTCCACAATGTAAAACATTGCCTTGTGGACTAAAGAGCTAATTATTCAGCTAGACATTGATTGGTTTTGAGCTCTATTCCTTTAGCATTTAAGGTTGTGGTTTGGTTAGTTCTCATATTATCTGTCACAACATGGAAAGTAAGTCGTGTTTTTTTTGTATTTGAATTGTATTGTACATATTTAATAATTTGAGTTATTTTAATGTTTGATTTAAAATTTCCCTGTGGTTGAGTTTGAAGAAACCAACAAACAAATGACAGATCATGTGATGTACTGTGCATGTTGGCAGTATAACCTCCATACCAGTGCATCCAGTATTTCACATATTCCAAGAATTAAGCCCATTATGAATTGCTTTCTTTTTTCAGAAAGCCAGACCCAATAAGCCAACCTTCTGCTTTGAATGCCAATGTCTTTTTTTCATAACTATGTACCAATATTAACAGGACAAGATAGAACAGGATATAATCAAGTATAATCTTATACAGGGGAGACTGGGGCTAGTTGTTCAAGGATTATATAAATCAGAAGGTTTTGAGTCAAAAGTCCAATTACAAAAAGATTTGTTTTCTCTAGCAGTAAATTTGTATGTTCGTTTCAAACACCTAGTTCATAACCTTCAATTTGAATAATATGACATTTCTATCCTTACAACTAAAACATCAGTATCATAATATTTTTTTCAAAAGCTGTTGTAACAACACAATAAAACCACACTGGTATACATTCAGTCAAGTGTCAACTACAACATAGGTAGACTTTTTTTTGTTTTTTTTTTGCTGAAAATATGTTGTGTTTATAGTACAAGCTATACAGTAGGGATGTGCCCAATGCCGAATACCTTATTCAGAAAGGCATGAATGACTTCAAAACGAATAACAGATTCATCCGAATAATATAAAAAATGATTGTATGACTGATTATCCAAAAAGCACAATGATAAAGTGACATTTGAAATAAACATTTCCAAGATTACAACAAATTTATCAATCTGTGCAGCCAACATTTCTAAAGTGTAATCCTTATGTATGAAAACGTGCCCACTGTGATTTCAGATATGATGGGTGCGGTCTTAACTCCATTTGCGGTCTCTGTTAATTGTCTGGAGCTTGTCAAGCTTAACTAAGATACAACATCATATACACTTTTCATGTTAATGTATCACACGGTTCACACGTGATTCTAATGTATTTATTTATAGCCTAAACCTGAGCGTGATGTTAAATTCCTGACCTGAAGTGATTTAACATCAGAGCTTGTCATTCCATTTCTTAAAGTTGGCCACATTTATCTCCAAATCAGCGATTAAAGTTATTAACTGGTTAATACTTTATTCCGAAAAAAGCTTAAATGCTCCATAAAGGTTTAAATTCTCCATAGACTACTCATCTATTACGAATATTCCTCCTTATGTAAAACATATATACTGAAACATGCTCTGTCTTTTATTTTTTTTCTTCTTCTACTTCTTTAAACTGCTAAATTTGAAAATGTTAAGTGTTCTTGAACTCTGGTAAGGTGCTATATAAATGTATTATTATTATTATTTAACTAAATAATGGTGTCCTATTGTAAAAATTCCTGATAGACTTATGGGCCTTTCACCTGTTTGTAAGCTATATTGATTTTAATTTCTTTTAATGTTTGAATTTGTATTTATTATTTCTCTGCAAAATGTGTGCTTGACATTTGACATTTGACATTTCTGCTTGACACCTTCTGCCTCTAGAATAATGCTGTTATACATTCACAGACAAACGAAAATTGTTTCTTGCAGATATTAATATCTGAAATACCAGGAGAAACCACAACATATTTCACAATTAATGTAGCCTAGAAATAAAGATTATATATATATATATATATATATATATATATATATATATATATATAAAAATAATAATAATTAGGCTATTATTATGAAAAGGCATATAAAAGGCATATTTTATTCATAGAAACTTTAAATGCAAGCGTAATACTTAAAATTTAGCATTTCATTTAGTTTTGACGCACTTCCTGTTTAAGCTCCCCCCCCATTTGGTTCAATTCGGAATCAGAGGCAGATACAGATAATTTTGTCATATAAACAGATACAGATAAATACAGATAATGGCTACGCTGCACACCCGACTAGACAGAATCATTAATATCTGTATTTTTCTTAGAGGATGTAGGGTGAATAAAATTAAAGTGGAATAATTTCTTATAATTGTTTTTTGTTTTTAAAATATGATCCAAATGGCTTCATCATTATCATACAATACTGGATGAACTTAATTCTGATTTTAAATTATGATAGAAGAGGGTTGGTTCATCCAAATAGGAAAATTCATTAATTGTTTACTAACCCACCCTGCTTGACATTCTTTATGGAACAAAAGTGAAGAAATTCTGAGAAATAATGATGCTGAGGCTGCCAGTCATTTTGCCCAACACGAGGGAGTAAATTATGACATAATTTTTATTTTTGAATAAACTATCCCGCTTTATCAGATGTCACACATGTATTCACATTTACATTTATTCATTTAGCAGACACTTTTATCCAAAACGATTTACAAATGAGACCCATAGTAAGCAATTTGTCATACAATGTTTAAGTGGAGGTTGGAAGTTAATTTTAACACAAAGGAGCAGAGAAAGTGAACGATCGTGAAATAGACTTTGAACCTCTTTGTGATGGGACCACCAGGTGTCGCTCGTTCATTTACTGCAGAGAGCGAGTTGGAGCACAGACCTGAGGAACTAAATTGAAGTAAGAGGTTGCGGTTCCATTGGCTGTCCTGAAAGCCAGAGTCAAAGCCTTGAATTTGAACACCTGTTGCAGTCGAAAAATCCCTCAAATTTCTAGGAACAACAATCTCCCACAACCTAAAATGGGACAATAACACTGCCTCCAAAACTAAGAAGGAACAGTACAAAGTATAAAGTACAAAGGATGTACTTCTTGCAGCATCTAAGAAAGTTCAACCTCCCACAAGAAATTCAATACAGCCATCAAAGAGTCTGTCTTCACTTCATCCTTTACACTGTGGTTTGGATCAATTACCACATGTGAGACAATAAAACGTCTAGGTTACAGATGTAACCTCCATTCCCGGAAGGAGGGAGCGAGACATGTGTCGAAGAAGCGACACTAGGGGTCTCTCTTTTGCATCTCTGATCTATGAGAAAAGGCCAATGAGAAATTGGCAGACAGAATTTGTATGTCCCACCCCCAGGCATATGGGTATAAAGGGAGGGAAATGCATCTGTTTCATTCAGGATTTTTCTGAGGAGCCGACAATGGTTCGGCCGCAACAGTGGCTCAGTTCAGCGACGTGGCCGGGAGGACAAAACTCGTCCTTACATCCGTAACCTAGGTGTAATAGGCCAATGTAATGTCATCCACTACCCAGTGGGAAAGCCTCTGTTTGGAGACAGTGTTCCCTTTCTGCTGTCCGCCAAATCAGACAAAGAGCTGCTCAGAACATCTAAAGCTCTGCATGTGGTCCAAGTAGATATGCAAAGCAAGTACCAGACACAGCAACGAAGGGGCTGGGCCTGCCTCCTCCCGTGGCAGCGCTTGCAGGTTCACTACCTGGTCCCTGAAGGGAGTAGTAGGAACCTTGGGCACATAGCCCGGTCGCAGTCTTAGGATCACATGAGTGTCTGTCGGACTGAACTCCAGGCAAGTGTCGCTGACAGAGAATGCTTGCAGGCCCCCGACCCTCTTGATGGAGGCTAGCGCGATCAGGAGAGGCCCACCAGGAGAGGCAGCCTCCCCTCCAACCTCTCCTGCAGGAATGAGAGCACTGACCTAACTGCACACCTCTGTGGGTCTTCAGCCATGAAGAACACCAATTTGCGAACAAGCGCCACTTCAGGGCGAAAGTTGCCTGGTAGAGGGGGCTCTGGCTTGGTTGGTCATGTCTACAACGGCAGGTGGTAGATCAGCTAGATCTTCCGCATCCCATCCAGGGGCCAGACGTGGTGGTTCCAAAGGTCTGGGTGTGGATGCCAGAGTGTGCCCCATCCCTGAGAAAGAAGGTCCTTCCTCAGAGGAATTCGCTAGGGAGGGGCTATCGCGAGGAGTACGAGATCCGAGAACCAAGTCTGAGTGGGCAAATAGGGGGCCACAAGAGTGCCGTGAGAACGGCATTTGCGGGCCAGGTGACCCAGAAACAAAGGAAATAGCTCTTTTATTGAGAATGTGGGTACTGCAGCCCGCAGGGGGTGCGACAAATTAAATAAATTAAACAAAGGACTCTCCTCCCGGCCCTCCACCGGTGGACGGAATGGTCTTCTTACCAGCTCCGGAGAGAACGTCTTGGTCTCTGGTTCGAACGGCTCAAGACTGCTTGGGAGCCTTCTGGGTCATCGAAGGGGTCCGCGAGACGGGGTGCGTGCACTTCCTACGGGGCGCTTGACGCAGAGGCTGAGAGCTGGGCCTGGGTTGAGGTGGAGCAGGATGTGTGATATGGCCTCCGTCTGCTTCTTCACCACAGAGAACTGCTGGGCGAAGTCCTCGCCGGTGTCGCCGAAAAGACCAAACTGGAATATATAGTATATTTTTCAATATTCTAGTATGTTTTTATATCAAAATAATTATATGAGTTTCCTGGCCTTTGTGTGACCAAGGAGAGAGCATATGAGGTTACTAAAAGTGTTGATGCTGCAAAAACCACAAAGAGCACCCAACTGTAACAAAATAATGAGGCTATGGACCTTAAAAACACAGCTGAAGATAACGAGTAAAAATAATCAGTGGTCAAAGTAATTAAAAAGATTAAAGTCAGGTTTCTACCAGTAAAAAGATATCAAAAGGCTCTGTGAGATAATGGTGGTGAATAGTATCCATTGGTTACAAAAATAATGAAGGGGCGTAGCAATGAGGTAATGCCAGATAACAAACTGTATAGAAGATGAGGTTTTGGATTAAGAGAGTAGGAATGGACAGCTGGCCTTTCTCAAGTTTGTTGGTAATTCAATAAACTTTAACTTTGGCATCTGGAACCCTGGACTCTGAGAATTTTCTTGCATTTTAGAGAGATTCTTCAAAGATATTCCATGACAGAGACAGGTGCATCGAGGAAGTGTGTTTTGTCCACTTTGCGCATCTCGACCAGGTCCAGCCACAGATGTTGTTCCTGAACCACGAGAGTGGCCATCGCCTGCCCGAGTGACTGAGGGCGAGGTCAGTCACTGAGCGCAGTTCCTGTAGCACGTCGAGATCAGGACTACTCAAGTGCAGATCTTTAAGTGCCTTGGCCTGGTGGACTTGCAGGAGGGCCATGGCATGCAGGGTTGAAGCAGCCTGTCCAGTTACACTCTAGGCTTTGGAGATCAGTGAAGACATCATCCTACAGGCCTTGGAGGGGAGCACAGGGTGACCCCCGCCAGGTGGTGGTGTTCTCGGGGCACAGGTGGATCGCAACCACTCTGTCCACCTGGGGGACCGCCATGTACCCGTTGGCCGCTCCGCCGTCGAGGGTAGTGAGAGCAGATGAGGGAGAGGCTTTGTGACGGGTGGAGAAGGGTGTCGTCCACGAACTCGTCAGCTCATCATGCACTTCCAGGAAGAAAGGAACCAGGGGAAGGCTGTGGGGAGGACGGAGGGTTCCAGTCCAGCCCCATGCTGACGGCAGCCTGGGCAAGCATGTCGGACATCTGGGCGTCCGAAGGCGGCAGCCCAGTTGAGTCATTCGCGTCAGACGCCGGACCGCTCTCCGATGCAGCAGCGAGCTCATCCAACTCAGGGGGCTCAAGAGAATAGGCAGGCTGGCTGTGAGGCGAGCCGCTGTTGCCTTGAGCCCGGACGGAAGTCAACGAGCATGCCGGAGGGCGGGTGGTTAGCGGGGGCGTACCCTGCGGAACCGAGCCCGCTCAATCCCGTGGGAAGAAGGAGCGACACGGGGGGGCGGCTGGAGTGGCGTTCCTTCTGTTGAAGTAAAGCCGTGACCGCAACGTTGCCATGGTCATGTTCTCGCAGTGAGAACATGAGCCATCCACAAACGCTGCCTCGGTGTGATCGCAGCCCAGCCTGTGGCCGTCAGATGCCTCTATCGCTTCCAGGATCTACACAGGGGCGGAAGGGCATCTTTATAAAGATGCGTCCTGAAAAGGATGTTCAACACCAGCTGTGTATTGCTCTTTTAGAGAAAATAAACTCTTTTAATTGCGCTGTTGAAGCGCCCAGGGGCAAGCTGTACTGCCGTGCAGAGAAGGGAGAACGCCGCTGATTTACATCGTAGATCCAACAGCAATCGCACTACGAGATGGGAGGAACAGTGTGTGACTCGCAGCTCGCTGCATACACAACCATCGCTCCGAAGAAAATTTCTGAATGAAACGGATGCATTTCCCTCCCTTTATACCCGTATGTCCGGGGGACATGCTTTTGGGTCATGCAAATTCTGTCTGCCAATTTCTTATTGGCCTTTTCTCATAGATCAGAGATGCAAAAGGTGCTCAAGAGAGACCCCTAGTGTCGCTTCTTTGACACAACGTCGAAGTGAGCGACAGACGGGGAACTCCAGCGCATCATCCGGACAGCTGAAAAAAGATCATTGCTATAGTGTGCCTTCTATCCAAAATCTGAATGAGGCCCATTGCAGAAAGAAAAAATCCTTACATCCTGCCCAATGTATTTTCCAGCCTCTTCCATCAGGAAGGAGATTCAAGTCCATTAAAAAAAAACAACAACAAGACATAAGAACAGTTTTTACCTAGAGCTGTATCTTTGCTGAACACATAAGAACATAGGTGGCACTGCACTCTCTTATATAATGGGCCATTTTAAGTATGCTCTTGCACTTTTTGTCCATAAATGCATACATATTGATGTAATCGTATATATATTATACACTGTTGCACACCTTTTTCTTTTCTATATCTATCTATTTGCACATATTTGTATTTACTGTATTGTATTACATGTCTATACTTATAAGTACATTTGTCTATCTTAATGTATTTCCTCTGTTTCCAACTGCCAAGTCAAATCTTACTTGGCTAATAAAAACTATTCTGATTCTGATTCTGAAAAGCAGACAATTTGTAGAATACGACCCTCTCGAGAGTTTTAGATGGGAAGGGTAGGAGAGAGCCCAGTCTGTAGTTATTGACTATTGCGGGGTTATGTGTTGGTTTTTTAAGCAGTGGGGTTACTCGAGCCTGCATGAATGTATTGGGGAAAGTTTCCAGTTGTGAAAGATGCATTGATAATGTGTGTGAGTGTGGGTAAGATCGATGGAGAGGAAGCTTGCATAAGATGGGAGGGGATAGGGTCAAGTGGACAGGTGGTAGGATGGTTAGAAAGAAGCACATTGGAGACCTCAGTCTCGGAGAGAGGAAAGAAAGAGGAAAGCAGAGGATGGGATGTTGGAAGAGAGTATCAGTGGGTGTTAGGTGCTGATGCTCACTAATTTGTAAGTAAAAAATGTTGGCAAAGTCATCAGCAGTCAGAGAAATAGAACGATGTGGAGGAGGAGGATAGAGAAGAGATGAGAATGTTGAAAATAGTTTACAGGAATCTGAAGTGTTACTGATTTTGTTCTGGTAATAATACATTTTAGCAGCACTGTGCAGAAAAAGAGGAGAGAAGTGATTGATACTTACACAGGTCAGCAGGGTCTTTTGAATGTGCCACTTTCTCTCAGCTCGGTTCGGTGATCACAAGGTGTCTCTGAGAGTTAGGGGCTGGAGGATGTGGCACGTCCTGGCCTGGAGGTAAGAAATGGTTAGTGGTCTTGATATAATGTTGTAGAAATTTTATTATTTCAGTGCAAAAATATTTTAAATGTTTTTCAATTAATTTTGAGAGGACTGCTAATAAATTTGTCCAGTGTTTCAGAGAATACTCACCTGTGTCAATGGAAACAACGAGGCTATCCCAGTCTAACTTCAAAAATCTACACATGAATGTTGGTTCTGTATTACAGTCATAAACCAGAATATACTGTAGCTTCAGTGTGGTTCCTCTTTCAAACATACTGCATATCACAAGGTAGATTGTGCATATAATCAACCTATTCAGCAAAAAAATTGGTTGGTTTTCCGATGCATTAATATTCACTTCCCATTTCTAAGAAAGTGTAGCATAGTTTTAAATAAAAAAAGAATATTATTATTTTTTACAATTAATATAACATATATTAATATACACACACACACACACACACACACACACACACACACACATTCTATATATAACAGTAATGCAGTATACTGTAATAAATAGTATGTATATTATATCTAGAATGTGTCTATCTATCTATCTATCTATCTATCTATCTATCTATCTATCTATCTATCTAGATAGATAGATAGATAGATAGATAGATACACACATTCTAGCTATAATAAAAACAATTTTGTCTAATAAAGGTAATATAAAAATGTTGGGGATATTTTTCAAACAGGCTTAATAAATCTATATTGACCACAAACCCCATTGTTAAAAAACAAAACAAATTTAACATGTTGAAATACATTTACAGATATCAAAAAGGCATTTTCACTACAGCTGTAATTCAGTTGTAGATATCAGGATTTAATATTTGTACTGGTAGCAACATAATTATTGATATCAAAACGTTTTACTGGCAAGATGTATATAGCTGATATGTGAAACTGGAATTTCAACTAGAAAGAAATGAAGTGCAGATATCTGCATTTTAAACCATTTACTCTTTACTGCTATCGAGAATTTGCCTTTACACTAGTAGTGATTTGTATTGCTGATGTCAAGAATTTGTATTTTAAATAGTGGAAATAGAATTGTAGATATCTGTAATTCATACCCTGCTCATGATTACATTTTGAAAGGGCTTGACACACTCTAATCCACCACTAGGTAGCATCAGTGGCTAAACTGTAGGAGAATGATGACGACCATCCTCAAAGACTGGGGACTACACTTGGCTAAAAATAAGGTCTATGTTTTAAACCTCATTTCTCTATCTCTGTCAACCAATGTTGTGCGTTTCCTTTATCTTTTTACTCTCCACAGTATTGACTATAGATAGTGGTTCAATTATCCATGTTCTATTGAAATGTGTTTGTTTACTTCCGGAATGCAATCCTTGCTTTTATAGATGTAGAAGTTCAATCAATACACAATAATACAAGACACATTTGACAGTGTGTTAATTTCAGAATATATGATTATGCCTGTGGTTTTGAATGTATGGCTCATTCTAAGACAACATGCTATAGATGACAGACAGAGGTGGCGGCCTCCTCCTCCCCAATAGCCGCCCACACCTGCAAATCGGTCTCTGCATTATATTCCACAGCATGTCGCATTAATTTATCCTCAAACTCATACCAGTGGTGGAACAGATTGAGGTCTTTAGGATGCTCCTATAAGTAGAGCTTTGTGGATGAAATGCTGAAAACAAGCCAAAGTGGGACAGTGGAAGGGGGAAGGGAGATCTTTAGAGAAGGTTTACAGCCTAAATGCTGCCTGACATTTAGAACTGAAAAAAGTCCTGCTGTGAGCATAACATTTCTAAAATTGTAAGGGGAAATGTGACTTAAATCTGTACAGCTTAGTTAAATGACCCTTTATATATAAAACTCATATTTGATTTTCATTGTAAAATCTTCATGAAAAACAATGTTTACAGCTTTTTTGTTTTTGTGATTGCATCAGTTTTTCTTTAAAAATAAAATAAAATAAAATAAAATAAAGATTCCCTTATTGGAATAGTCCAGGTTCAATACAAGTTAAGCTCAGTTGACAGCATTTATGGCATAATGTTGATTACACAACAATTAATTTTGACTCGTCCCACCTTTTCTTGAACCCTTAAACAGGCAACGTGCACCGAAACATACATACTCTTTAGTTTCTTATAGGGGGTATGAGAAAGTGTTTCTCAGCCAATCTTGTTATCATTTATCATAGTTGGGTCTGTGGGTCACATCACATGACTTGGTTCAAATTTTCTGTGATTGTTAAGTCAGCCTGACCTAAAAAGCCTGTCAGTAAAAACAAAACAAAACACATTGTCTTAAGATAAGGAAGAAAATTAAGTCATATGTTGTTCATGCTCTTATTTAGCACATTTTGTTGCTAGATTGATGGAAGAATGAGGGTTAATCCACAATATTGCACATACACATTTATTACACTTACACATGACATATATGCAACCTAAAATTGTCTTAGTTTTGTCACACACACACACATATGATATGTTTTAAAATAAGAGGGGAAGTCAGAAACTCATAATTTTTTGGCATCAAATAAAACAAAAAAATATTAATAAATTTGGCTTTTTTTGTACCTTATTTACAGCCAATCCGTAAACCTTAATATCCTCAATGTTTCAAAAGTATAGCCTCAAGACATAAACAATATGTATGTTAACATGATTATAGTGTGATAAAATGGCTTACTAACCTTTTCTGTGTAAAGGTCTATCCAATTTTACAACTTTGTTGCCAGAGTTGTTTGGCACAAATGCTTTCGATTGAGCTTAACTTGTATTAAACCCAGAATATTCCTTTTAAGGCTCTTTAGTGCTTTTTGGACTTTTTAAAGAAGTTTTAGTTGATGTACTTTAATGATAGCTTTAACCCTAGACTGCATATGCTATATTTACCCTCATAAAATGCATATGTGGACTGAAAAAGACCCAGGTAAAATGTAGATGCTAATTCTTTATAAATCAACAGTGCTTTTATTTTAAGGTTCGATTCCCAGGGAACACACCAACTGATAAAAAAATGCATACCTTGAAAGCTCTGTAAGTTGCTTTGAATAAAAGCGTCTGCCAAATGTAATTGTCAATGAACTAGTTATGTAACCTCAGGTTACTCCATGGGCATTGTCACTGTAATAGGTATAATGTCAGATACTCTTTGTCTGAAAGATACTTGTAGTACTTGCACACTACACATAAATATGAACTTGAGCATGGTATTTAATAGTATGCTACCATACTATTCTTTCTATTTTTACAGTATATAGTATGTATACTGTATTCATGGAATACCTGGAGGACTTACTATATTTGCAAAAATATGCAGTAAAGATACAGAGCACATGCAATACTGTATCCAACAAAGCAATGAGCTGGACTTGATATTTCATTTCCAGTTTGATGAATGAATCAGAAGTAATTTTAGCTGTAATTTTTAACATCGCTTTGACCCATTGTTTAATTGGACTGCCAAAGGTTCAAACATTTTGCACAAAAATATATTTCCAAGATGAGATCTGGGTGTGACCGAATTAAACATACAATATGAAGAGATCATGTGACAACGGTGTACCATACTTCTACTTAAAACTTGTATTGTTGCAAATTCTGAACTTGTTCATTAACAAACCATTTTAAAAGAAATATTAGGAAGTATACATTATATACTGTGCAGTATTTAGTAAGTGGTTGATATTCCATTCCCAAAAACACCCCTCTTGCTCCATCTGTGGGCCTGTAATGACTGTGAAACCCCACATTAGAAACCACAAAATGTGCTCTGATGAAAAACCTCATCCTTTACACACACACACACACACACACACACACACACACACACACACACATGCACGCAGATTCCCCCCATGCTGATATGGTCTATTATGATTTGAAGATGGCCCCTGGCACTGTTTTGAACAGGAGTGTAGAGGCTGAGAGATGGTATTGATTTGTTAAATCTGAATGAAGGGCTTTAGGTATCAGGATGAGAGAGAGAGAGCAAGAGAGAGAGAGAGAGAGAGAGAGAGAGAGAGAGAGAGAGAGAGAGAACATTAACCACATGTCCTTCAGAACAATTATCTGAAAATGATTTCCATCGGAAAACAGTCAGGTATGTGTCGGAAGCCAGATATGCTAGAACCTGCCAACTTTTATTTAGCTACTGCATGTAAAACAATTAAGATGTTATCGGCCTGAAAGAATGTTATAATCTTAAATTAAGTAGCAGCTTGTCATTCTAGTATTAAAACACTGTAGCTTATGTTGGTCAAAAAGACACAATCAGCCTTTGTTTTATTAAGACCCTTTCAGCATATGCAGTTGCCCCAAAAATTACTTGGATCCTTAAGCCACGCTTAAAGATGTATGAATGTCATTGCATTATATAACAAAATATTAAACCAAATTCATTATTTTAGACAACAAAATAACACTTAAAAAAAAAAAAAACATTTTAGATAAAGAAGTTTGCTATACAGTATGTTTTAAATGATAAAGCAAATCCTTAGGGCAAGTTATAGAGCAAATAGTTTTCCTAAAATTGATGTCAACATACACTCACCTAAAGGATTATTAGGAACACCCTACTAATACTGTGTTTGACCCCCTTTCGCCTTCAGAACTGCCTTAATTCTACGTGGCATTGATTCAACAAGGTGCTGAAAGCATTCTTTAGAAATGTTGGCCCATATTGATAGGATAGCATCTTGCAGTTGATGGAGATTTGTGGGATGCACATCCAGGGCATGAAGCTCCCGTTCCACCACATCCCAAAGATGCTCTATTGGGCTGAGATGTGGTGACTGTGGGGGCCATTTTAGTACATTGAACTCATTGTCATGTTCAAGAAACCAATTTGAAATGATTCGAGCTTTGTGACATGGTGCATTATCCTGCTGGAAGTAGCCATCAGAGGATGGGTACATGGTGGCCATAAAGGGATGGACATGGTCACAAACAATGCTCAGGTAGGCCGTGGCATTTAAACGATGCCCAATTGGCACTAAGGGGCCTAAAGTGTGCCAAGAAAACATCCCCCACACCATTACACCACCACCAGCCAAATTGAACAGGTGTTCCTAATAATCCTTTAGGTGAGTGTGTGTGTGTATATATATATATATATATATATATATATATATATATATATATATATATATATATATATATACACATACATTGTATATAAAGCAAAAAGGTATTCGGACAGCAAAGTCACAATTAAAATGTATACTTTAGCACATCCTTTCCTTAGAAATCCTATATATTTACTGTGCACTATCACAATGAGAATCAAAAGGTTCATCCAAAAGAAAAATTTTGCTTTCAGAGGCTCTATATGGAGGGAGTTAGGATGAAAATAAGGTGCATTTTGAACTGTTCTGAGACCAGTGCTGACAGACAGCACACTTGAGGTTAAGCCATTCACTAAATAGGGAGCAAGGGAGCATCCTATACTCTCTATGGAGCTAAGTGGATTCAATCCAAAATTCCTTTCAAAAGTTCAGTTTCAGGCTGCAGATATTGTTTGAACCACTCAACATGTTTGGCAGACATGGGACAATGGTAATCAGTACATGGATTCAGAATTTATAATGTATAATTTTCTTTCAACATGGTTGGCAGTGATTGGATGATGATTGGATTAAGAAAGACAGAGAGCACAGCTATATATATATATAACATGTATTATATTTTTGCAATCCGTAATATAAATACAAATCTCTCAAGGATGCAGGAAGATACTGTAATTGTAGTTCAGAGTATGTGTGTTCCCTGAGATTATACGTAGATCCTAGAAACATAAATCATAAAGATTTTTAGGAGAAATGTGTGCATGTATGTTATGTGTGCGGTTGCATGTAAGTGTTTTGGTGATAAGATTACTGACCCCCATATTAATTGTTCTCGGGAGGCGATGGCCACCCTCGTGGTCCAGGAAAGTAATCTCTGGCTGAACCTGGTCAAGATGCGGGGCATGGACAAAGCACGCTTCCAAAATGCCCCAGTCTCCAAGTTGGTCTATTCAGCAACACCATGGAGGACTTTGCCCAGCAGTTCTCAGCGGTGAAGAAGCAGACAGAGACCATTTCCCGCATCATGCACCGCCACTGCACCAGAGCGGGCCATGCTCCATCTGCTCGCCGAGATCATCATCCTGCGGCTTCCAGACGAGAGACAGCTCCGCCCCAACCTGGACGCTCTCAGCCCCAGCGTCGAGCACCCTGCAGGAAGCGCACGCCCCCCGTCTCCCGAATGTCCTTGAGGACACAGAAGGCTCCCAAGCTTTCCTGAGGCAGACAACCCAGGGAACGAGATGTTTGCTCTGGAGCTGGTAGACAGACCACTCCATCCCCTGGTGGAGGGCCTGGAGGAGGATCTTTATTTAAAGGTATTTTCTTTGCTGCACCCCCTTCGGGCTGCGGTACCCACAAATGCCATTCTCACGGAAACCCAGTGCCACATTTCAGCAGTCCCGGCACCCCCTTGCCTCCGGACCCACAACTGCTACCCCCTGGAGCAAGGTAAGTGCTTTGAGTCTTCTCTCAATACCAGAGCCTTGGAACGTGCTTCTGCCTCCCAATGCCACATTGCCTGCCATGCCAGGTACGGCAAAAACGATTGTCCCCTTAGTGCCCATCGACCGGAGCTTGGACGCGTGGCTCTCACTTCCCAACCCATCGCGTTGGTTGGCCAAGACCATCCGACTTGGCTACGCAATTCAGTTCACCTGGCCCCCACTCCCTTTCGGTGGCGTCCGCTTTACCTTGGTGCACAGCGAAGATGCCAACACCCTGCGTGCGGAGATCGTGACCCTTTTACTCAAAGACGTGATAGAGCCTGTCCCTCCAGCTGAGATGAAGAAGGGTTTCTACAGCCCTTACTTCATCATACCCAAGAAAGGCGGCGGCTTACGACCGATTTTGGACTTGCAAGTTTTCAACCGGGCCTTGCACAAACTCCCGTTCAAAATGCTCATGCAAAGACACATTCTAACATGCATCCGGCATCAAGAATGGTTTGCAGCGGTAGACCTGAAGGACACATACTTCCACGTCTCTATCTTGCCTCAACACAGACCCTTCCTACGGTTCGCGTTCGACAGCCAGGCGTATCAGTCCTACCATTGGGCATGTCCCTGTCCCCTCGCGTCTTCACGAAGGTCGTAGAGGCATCCCTTTCCCCGCTAAGGGAAGTGGGCATCCGCATACTCAATAACCTTGACAACTGGCTCATCCTAGCCCACTCTCGAGAGTTACTGTGTGTCCACAGGGACCAGGAGCTCAGGTTAACTGGGAAAAGGGCAAGCTTGCCCCGGTTCAGAGCATCTCTTTTCTCGGCATGGAGTTAGACTAAGTCTCAATGACAGAGTACCTCACCAATGAGCGTACACAGTCGGTGCTGAAATGCATCATCTCATTCAAGCCAGGCACAGCGGTTCCTATAAAACAATTCCAGAGGCTTGCATATGGCATCCTCCGCAGCGGTCGCGCCACTGGGGTTGAAGCATATGAGACCGCTACAGTACTGGCTCCAGACTCGAGTACTGAGATGGGGATGGCGCTGCGGCACACACCATGTGTGTTCATCACTCCCACCTGCTGCCAGACTTTCAACCCCTGAAGGATAGGAATCTCCCTACAGCAGGTGTCCCTATGCATTCTAGTCACCACAGATGCCTCCAAACAGGGTTGAAGCGGTGTGTGCAATGGGTACGCTACTGCCGGCTCCTGGACATGGGCCCAGGCTGGGTTGGCACATCAACTGCCTAGAGTTGCTGGCTGCAATACTTGCCCTGCGGAGGTTTCTCCCACTAATACAGGACAAGCACGTCTTGATTCGATCAGACAGCACCGCTATGATAACGTACAAAGGCTCTCGTCATATGTCACAACTTGCCCGCCATCTTCTCCTTTGTAGCCAGCAATGACTCAAGTCGTTGCGCATCACTCACATCCTGGGCAACCTCAATACGGCATCGGACGCGCTGTCACAACATGGTATGCTCAGCAGAAAGTGGAGGCTCCACCCCCAGGTGGTTCAGCTGATTTGGGAGCAGTTCGGCAAAGCACAGATAGACCTGTTCGCTTCCCAAGAGACCTCCCATTGCCCGCTCTGGAACTCCCTAGCAGAGGCTCCACTCGGGACAGACGCACTGGCACACAGCTAGCCCCGGGGCTTCCCCCAGTGAGCCTACTTGCAAGGGTGCTGTGCAAGGTCAGGGAGGACGAGTAACAAATCACTCTGGTGGCCCTCTACTGGCCCACACAGACAGTAACTCTCACGCTCGTCGTGACAGCCCTTCCCTGGCGAATTCGCCGGAGGAAGGACCTCCTTTTTAAGGGACAGGGCACTGTCTGGCATCCATACCCAGACCTCTGGAACCTCCACGTCTGGCCCCTGGATGGGATGTGGAAGATCTAAGTGACCTACCACCTGCTGTCATAGACATGATCAACTAAGCCAGAGCTCCCTCTACCAGGCACTAAAAGGGTGTTTGTTCACGAATTGGTGTTTGCAGAGGTGTGCAATTGGGTCAGTGCTCTCATTTCTGCAGGAAAGGCTTGAATGAGGTTGTCCCACTCCACCTTGAAGGTTTGTGTAGCCGCCATATCGGCTCACCACGACCAGAGGACGGTAAGTCCCTAGGGAAGCACGATCTGATTATCAGGTTCCTTAGAGGTGCCCGGAGGTTGAACACTACCAGGCCATACCTGTTCCCCTCATGGGCTCTCTCTGTGGTCCTTGAAGCCTCCAGAGACCCCCCTTCCAGCCGCTAGAATCAGTCGAGCTCAAAGCCCTCTCCTTGAAGAAGGCCCTCCTGATCGCGCTCGCTTCCATCAAGATGGTTGGGGACCTGCAAGCATTCTCTATCAGTGACACCCACCTGGATTTTGGTCCGTCAGACACCCATGTTGTCCTAAGATCGTGACCGGGCTACATGCCCAAGGTTCCTACGACCCCCTTCAGGGACCAAGTAGTGAACCTACAAGTGCTGCCCTGGGAGGAAGCAGATCCAGCCTTTTCGTTGCTGTGTCTGGTACGTGCTTTGCGTACCTTTGTGGACCGCACGCAGAGCTTTAGATGTTCTGAGCAGCTCTTTTTCTGCTTTGGTGGACAGCGGAAAGGGAATGCTGTCTCCAAACAGAGGCTTTCCCACTGGGTTGTTGATGCCATCGCATTGGCCTATCACACCCAGGCCATGTCCGCCCCCTTGCGTGTTCGAGCACACTCGACAAGAAGTGTGGCATCCTTGTGTTGCACTGGCCAACGGCACCTCCATAGCAGACATATGCAGAGCAGCGGGCTGGTCAACACCCAGTACCTTTATGAGATTTTACAATCTCAGGGTTGAGTCGGTCTTGTCACGTGTTTTGACAGGTCCAAGCCGGTAGAACTCGGTAACACAGAGCAAAGGCATTAAAGCTAAAAGCGGACCCACGTCTCCCTTGGGCAGTCCCCGCTGCCCCCCGGTCGCCGTGTTTGTAGAAACTCCTCCCTCGCAGCAGGTAGGATCTACCACTGCGCCATTCCCACATGTGGCCTGAAAACCCATGTGAAGTATTCTGCCACTCTTTACCTCCCCCCAGCCTGGGCAGGTGGTGGTCTCTGCAGTGTATTTTCCCCCTGAAAGAATAAGAGTTGGAAAAGAATGCCTTCCCCGATGTGTGTGATAGCGTTAAGATGGCCCCAGCTGCTTTAACTCTGTGAGAAATATAGAGTGAGAAAAGGCATGGCCAGCGCGCCCTGCTCCCATGCTTGGAATGCCGCTTTGTTCCCCCGGGAACCTAAAAAGTTTATGAAGATTTTTATGGGGCATTGGGGAAGGGTACGTGCAGTCTGACGTAGCCTGTCGTCTTGGCACGCAACTGCCTGCCTGCTCCTGCATCAGCAGCGCACGTACATGGTTCAGCGCATGGCGTGATTGAATAGGGACCCCTAGTGTCGCTTCATTCAACACAATATCGAAGTGAGCAACAGATGGGGAATGTCTAAGTTACTGCTGTAACCTCCGTTCCCTGATGGAGGGAATGAGACTGTGGCAGGGCGGAGGGTGGGGCCGGATCGTGAGTCTACACACCCGGTCCCTTGTTAGGCTAATCAAGCCTCCGAGAGAGATAAAGGCCGACTGCGGAGGAGGGTGCGGGAGAGAGAGATCATTTGCGGAGAGACCGTCCTCCGCCCTGCCACAGAGACGTTGTGTCCTCCCGGTCACGACGCTGAACCGAGCCAGTGTTATGGCCGAAACCTTATTCTCAGCTCCTCGGTGCAAAACCTGAATGGACAGACGCATGATTCCCTCCTTTTATACCCGTATGTCCGGGGGAGGGACATGTAAATTCTGTCTGCCTTTATCTCATTGGCCTTTTTTCAAGTTTAAAGGTAACTGAAGCCTTCAAAGAAGTCCCCTTCGCTTCATTCGACACAACGTCTCATTCCCTCCAACAGGGAACGGAGGTTACAACAGTAACCTAGACGTTTTGTATCATAAGAAATTACAGGGGATTACTTCTTCTATGCTGCATAAACTTCTTCTAAAATAACAGTATGATGTGTCTAAGTTAGTACTGTATGCCTTTTAATATGTCTTAACATATTTAGAGTTTCTCTGTTTTATAAGCTTGAGCTCATCAATATTGTGGTCACATTATACTTGGATAATCACCATGACCTGTCATGTCACCATTATTGTATGGATTCTTCAGACATTTCATTATAGCTCTTGATGCTGAGTGTAAGTGGCCATGTTAGCTTTTACATGTCATGTTGGGCACCAAATTCTTGAAATTCGCAATACTTTAACTAGACAACAAAGTCCACCAGGCAAACTGGCTTCAATGTTCAATGATTAACATTTTCATTTCAGAGTAACCCCACAAATTGTCGCTTGTCTTGTATGTGTTGAAACTGTGCCCAGGTTTTGGATGTAGTTGGTACTCATACACATTTGATAAGCTGGAGATGGCAGAATAAAGGTGCTATAGCAATACTGAAGAGAATACTGAAGGTTTAGCTCTACTAATGAGCTATTAAGACCAAGATAGGACTTTCTTTCTCTCTCTCTGATTTGCAGCCAAACACACTTTGACTGTTAATGTATTGTGTATTATCAGTGTAAGAACTCACTGGTGTTAGCTGGGGATTTTGTGTTTGCTGAGAACACAGTGGTGCAGCTTTTCATCAGAAATAATCATTTTTGTGTTAATGTCACCATATTACAGTAATACAATTTAAGTTTTTTTGTTGAAACAGGGAATTCATTGAGATTGACTTCTTTCCATATGATGAATCAGCAGGTCTAATACATTGCATATAAGCCCAGCAGGAATATCTTCATTTAACACACTATTTATTTTACAATATTATCTCATAAGGACAGGTCCACTCTCTATAATGTTTGCTTTTAAGTGCTGACCAATCACAGTATAGTGTTTAACCTTAGTTCTGAAGACTTGACAATGCTGCTAGATTGTTGATCATTTGTTGCAATATGTCGACAAAGGTATTTGGTGTGTATATTTTAAATGTTGGTGCCTACTACCTACTATATCTTAACTATGTGATTAAATCATTATAAATGTTTAAGATGCACTCAATAACTTTTGTCTTTGTTTCGGCTGGTCATGTGATTCTAACAGCCCCCATGTGTGGACCCTCTCCATGTAGAATAATACAGCTTTTATAACGTTACTGATATGACTTGAGTCGTCATTTTAATGTGAATGGTCATGACTTCCTACATATATTGCAAAATTACAATTTATGTCTTTAGAAGTTACACTTTTTTAAGCAACTTTAAGGTGCACTCAGTTGTATTTATTTTGCACTGACACCTAGCGTAAATACAGCATCACACAACATCAGAAGTTCTCAGTTACCAAAGTCATTATAAAAATGCCCTACTTGCAGTCAATCATGATTCATTTATTTCACGATTAAAAATTCCCAATTATAGGGGATTACAGATAAGATGAGTGATATCTGGCTGGTCACATGATCTCAACATAGCCATGTTCATGAATGTGCACCTGCACCATATGCAGAGTATAGCAGCTTTTCTCAAAGACTGATTTAACTGGTCTTCTACGATTACTATTTCATTCTGCTTTAAAAAAAAATAATGAGCAAAAAAATAAATTAAATCACTGAGTGCACCTTTATTAAATGCTGAATCTATGAGGAATTGTTTTAATATAATAAATAGAATTATTGTTTTATTAATTTTAATTGCTTTAGACATTCATCTTACCCTCAGAGTAATTTTTTAAGTCATCTCATATCTTCCTTTTTTTTAGTTAAGTTAATGTATATTTTCATCCTGTTTATGCTACCATTTTATCTTTTTCAAAACCATAGGTTGATACATATAAACTTGTTTTCCAAAAGCTGTGTAACTCAAATTGTGGGGAATGCACCAACAATGGCCAGACTGAAAGGAACTGCACAAAATGAGCCCTTCACGTCTTCAGGTGTTGTCATGTCATCACTTGTTCTTATTTATCTATTGATATGTCTCACCATCTGTCTTTTTGTCTCAGACTGTGTTTCCACCCATCTCCTCTTTGTCCACTCTCCTCTTTTGGCACTGAAGTGTTTTGTTGTCTCTAAATAAATGAGGTGTGTGGGTTTTACCATTCTGACGCTGTGGGTTTACTTATATCTGATGGGAGGCTTTACCAGCAATGACACAATAGAGGCCAAACAGAGGGAGAGGAAACAGCTCTGATATAGTTCTAGGATCCACAATGTCTGGCAACTGCTTCTTCATTAGGGGGAATCTTATAGAGATCTCATAGCAAACCTTAAAAAGTACATTTACAAAAACTAACAAAAAACTACATAAAAATTTGGCTGAAAGCACAAAAAAATGTCATGTCGAAACATTTCACAATTTTATGACTGCCTTTGTTACTGACAGAAATGACAAAACTAATGATCAAGCCATATAATTTTTATTTTGGGGCTTTTTATCTTTTTTTACAGGACATTAAAGACAGTGAATGGGAATGAGAGGGAATGTGCTTGGACATGACCCAGGCCAATTTTAAACCAGGGTCCCATGAGCCAACAGCTCTTACAGTATACACTCACATAGCACTTTATTGGGAACATTATGTGTTGGTCCACCTGACGTGGTCTTCTGTTGTTGTAGCCCATCTACCTCAAGGTTCGACGTTGTGCATTCTGAAATGTTATTCTGCTATTCTGTTATTCTGCTCATTACAATTGTACAGTGTGGTTATCTGAGTTACTGTAGCCTTTCTTTTAGCTCCAACTAGTCCGTTGACCTCATCACCATTGTTATAAGTCCTATATTCAATTTGCATTTATGTATTTGGCAGTGGCTTTAATCCAAAGCAATTTACAGTGCATTCAAGATATATTTTAGCATTATGCATGTTTTCTGGGAATCAAGCCCACAACCTTGGCATTGCTAATTGAGAATGCACTGATACAAAATGTGTGTGCCGAAACTGAAATCTAAGTATTAAGAAAAAAATAAATCTGCAGAAACTAATACCTCATTTTTAATCACTGTAAATTAATTATACAACTTCGAATGGAATTTAAATAATAACTTGATTCTCTATGTCTACATATTTTGTCTCAGTTACTGTGCAAACAAAACACTGAAACAAAAAGATAGAAAAAAAACCCTTAACATTCTTAACTCACATCTACTGAATTCTGAAAATAATTCCTGTCAGACTCGCATTAAATTGGTAAGATTTGTAAATTTTTTGTAATGATATTAACTCGCATCAACTGAAGTCTAAATGATGAATCTTGAATGATTGCAACTCTGCTGTCACCCATTTCAAAGTAATTCCACACAAGAGACATTTTCTTTCACACACACAGCACGAGTTGTAGAGTAATTGTCCAACGCATTTTCACATCCTCTTTTGATTTAGAGGGAAAAATCAGCCTTGATCTGAGGCTGTTTTGAAACAACCAGCTTTATCGCAGATACCGATCATTAGCCTAAACATCAGTGCATTGCTAGTTGTTCTACTAGTTATGCTATATACAATGTAGAACCAACAGTCTCAAAAGTAAAAAATATCTGAAGATTTTTCCATCACGCAATCGCAAGGCCACAGTATAGTATAGTGTCCCACAGCTGCATCTGTGTCTGCATGCAGGACAGCTTCATCCGTACTCTTTTGTTGACCTGGAATCGTCTTGGACCACAGCTGGTGCGTGTCCCACCAAAATTATTTTCCCAAGCTCAGTGCAGAATCGCCCTCCTGCCCTAGCAGCCCCCTTTCCGTACCCTCCTCTTACCTTTTCTTTAAACAATCCCTCCCCTCTCATCTTTTCTTTAAACAACCTTTCCCTCTCTCCAACAAGCTGCCCCACACACTCGCTAAATGAAGTTTGTCCAGCCCCCCCAGACTCTTCTGCTCCCTACCAGACACACTCACAGAATTGTTTGTTAATAGTCGAATTAGATAATTGCCATCTTTCACTTCTTTTGCTCTCGGTTTCCCATAAAGGAGTGAATGGCTTTGGGGAGGGGGGGGGGGGGGGGGGGTCAGCATGAAGAGGGCCTCTGGCCCTGCAAGGTGACAAGAAGGGTCCAAGCTTGTTCCTTGCTCACAACCATTGGCTTGAATTGAATCATTGTAGCCTAATCAATGGTCTTATTGGATTACAGACCACTGCTGTTCCCCCAGATATTGTTGCATTGACAATGAAAATAGGCAAGAGACTGAGTGGGTGGGTGTGTAGTGGTGTGGAAGGAGTGGGAGAGAGGAGGAGGAGGAGGAGGAGGAGGAGGAGGAGGTGGGGATCGCTTGGGTGTTAGTGTTGGGATCTCTGGCAGGTTGTGTTGGTTGAGTTTTTTTGTTGTTGTTGGTGTTGTTTATTTAACAGGCATATTTTAGGGTAGTTCCCTTGTTTCTACGAGTCTGCTGTGTAGGAGTTGTAATAAGATTTCTTGTAGCGGTAGAGTTTCTGTTTTTATTAGAGGTACCAGGTGACTTAGTGTGGTTGTTACGCACACTGTCTGTGCGTGACAGAGTTCGCTTGTGTTCATCTCCTTTCTTTGTGAATCCGTGTTCATTACCACTATAAATTTCAACCGAAGTGGATTCTGTTTTTTTCGTATTCTAGGTCTCTCCGCCTCTCTTACTGTCTCATTCTCTGCCTCTCTCTCTTTCTCTCTCGCTCTCAACCGATCTTTCTCTCTCTCTCTCTCTCTCTCTCTCTCTCTCTCTCTCTCTCTCTCTCTCTTTTCGCTCTGTGCTTGTATTAGCTCCGATGTGTAGAGGGTGCAGTCTGTGGTATCAGGCCATTCATTAACTGGGGGGAGATTCATCAAAGTGTGTGTAAAGTTCGCTAGCCACAGCCTGACCAAACGTCCACGGCCTTAGACCAGAGGAATAGCTTCGGAGCACCAGGGCATCAAGGAATGAAGTGGAACTTTTCAGCCATTTTTTCAGCTCCGTGATTGTGCGGTTGGTGTGTGTTGACTGTTGTGCCTCGTGATCTAAGACAAATCATCTGCCTTGACTCAGTGTGAACGAGGGTGGAGAGCGGGGTCGAGCAATTGGACCCCTCTATCAGGACAATGTGTATTTCCCAAATAGTTTAGAGTATTCATGAGGTTGCGCAAATGTGGAGGAAGCCAAATTACCGTAATCAATTGAAGCGGCGAGCGTGCCCGTCCACAGCTCTGATTACCCAGAGATCAGCCTGATGTGAATGTTACAAGGAGAGGAGCTATTAAATTGATGTTGAATTTTGGTGAGAAGTCTATGATCATTGGGCAAGTGAGTCTGCCCAGAGATAATAGGGCAGATCAGTGGACTGGGAAAGTGCTGGTGGCACATTAGATATCTGACTCAGATTTCAAGCTGCTGTTTTACAGAAAGACCAAACCTATATTACCCAGAATAAGCATTGTGCAATACCCAAACATTCCCCATATTTTTGCCCAACAAAAAATAAAACTTTTGAGAGGATAAGAGACTATGGAAGTCCGCTATAGCCAAGACACAGAGTCCGGAATGCTCCTTAAGAATGGTCTTAAAGAGGGGAAAGAGGGAAAGGATTCCCAGGGAAACATTTCAAAAACCTTACTGAAGGACCAGCAGGAGTCCTTTTCTTCATCCGGACCAGCGGAAACCTGCGAAAAGAGCCGGACAAGCTCGGGAGATCCTGATTACTGCCGGAGGATTCTAGTTCGAGGTAAGTTTAAAAACACTCCCGTGGAGCGTTCAGTTCATACTGCACCCAAAACCACAGGAAATCACCTTTGCAGAAACTTCATTTTGGCTTTGTTTTTTTCTCCATTTGTGAGTGTTGACTGCGTGTGTGTGTATATACTTCAAATTTAATTATTCTGATTAGATGGCAGATGAGAATTAGTTCTCAATTGAGGAAAGAAACTCCAATTGTAATTTATCAGCTGTTATGTGTGTCACATAGCTTTATGACACAATTTCTCCACAGCCTCTTAGTCGCAAATATTTGCAGAAGTTATTTAGCATAATTTCTCATTTTCTTGATTTGGAAAAGAGACAGCATAAAAATAAATATAATAATTACTGAAACTGGAAAATGTTTGAGCATAGTACAGTACGATTGTTAATGTTTTATTTTTATTTTAAAGTTCAGGGTTTTATAATAGTGAGACTTAAGGAATAATTATTTTTGTACATATCTTTAGGGATAATTTAACTTTGTGTACATAGTTTATTATGGTCATAATGTTTTACATGGTCCAAGATGATCCCTGTTTTGTGAAATTCACTACCGTTTTTGTTCATCCTTTCAAAATATAAAAAATTTGTATCTGAATGGCAAAATGTTCAATTTACCGATCTCATTTAGCAGAAATTTATATTTTGGATTTATTTCTTTATTCCAAACTTTTTGTAACAGTATAATTGAGACTGTAGCAGCAATTACATTTTTCATATAACATTTTTAGAGAGGCTTATACAATGCTTTTTCAGTCAATTGTCTAGAATTAGTGTTTGTCTATATTTGTATTAAATTACTAACATAGTTGTGAAGCCCCTCCTGCTTGTGTCAGCTGATTGTTAAATTCAGGAGAGCAATCAGCTCCATTAATTTTTTTAGGCTGTGAAGCTAAATTCAGGTCAAAGACAGGCCTGCTGAAATATGAGGAAATTAACCTTATGAAATTGTAATTTCTTCAGTCATGATTCAACAGCCAACAATGTAATCCAGTATCCAGATTTGAACAATTATGTAGACTGATATTTTGTGAAAAATAATTTTCAAATGAAGTTGCCACAAAGCTTTTTTATTTATTTATATGTATGTATTTATTGATATAGATTAATTTATTCATTCATATTAATTCATTGTGCTTTTATCACACAGAAGAAAACAACAAAAAAAGTAAACATTAAAAACATTGTCTGTTAACCTATTGGATGTATTTTGTTATTTTATTTAAAAAAAATTAAAATAATAAATATTTAGTATGCCTTTACTCCATTAACGTTGAAATGTTTGTCATCTTAAAATACGTTGTAGATGCATTAAAAATGATTGTAACTAATAGACAAAAAGATTAATAGAAAATGTATTGTAAATTAGATATTTTTCCAATTTAATTTTTTTCTTGTTTTCTTGGATTTTACTTTACACATTTTATTTTTCTCCATGATTATTTAATTACAATATATATATATATATATATATATATATATATATATATATATATATATATATATATATATATATATATATATATATTATTTTTTTTTTATTATTATTATTTTTTTTCATAATTAATACAATATTAAAGGACCTACAAAATGTGGCTATTTTAACAGCCACAATTAACAGGAAAAAAGGTTATTTCTTTAGTTTTTACACTATTTCCTTATTTTAAATAAACACGTATGTTTTGTGGGTTATATATATATATATATATATATATATATATACACAAAATGTGTATGATTCTTTATATATGTGTGTGTGTGTGTGTGTGTGTGTGTATCTTGTGTCTACATATTTCATAAACAAAAGGTTGCATTTTTAACATCTTTCTACCTTCATCTTTATATTATATGCTGACTTCTGCTAATTTTAGGTGTGGGTATTTAGATGATATTCATATAGCAAGTGTGAAGTTTGGACTATTTGCTGAAAGCATTTTTTCACTTCATATTCAGATGCCAAAGGTTCAATTCGAGAGATTATTCTGCCAAAGGGTCTGGATCTAGACAGACCAAAACGCACTAGAACCTCGTTCACAGCTGAGCAGCTGTACAGACTCGAGATGGAGTTTCAGCGGTGCCAGTATGTTGTGGGACGAGAGAGAACTGAACTTGCCCGACAACTAAACCTGTCTGAAACTCAGGTACACTCACATGCACGTATCGATACACACAAATATCGCAAATGCAAAAAATCTAGGGGCAAATAATTATGAAGACTGCTGAAGCAAAATACACATATATGAAAACCAGCCTATACTTGCAACAATACACCCAGATAAGCACGTACTGTATCACACACACCCTTGCGACACTAATCTAATTATTATTCTTATGTTCTCATTGAGTTTCACTGACAAAGAGAAGTTGGAGTTGGTCTTACTATAAAAAAAGATTTTGATCTTTATTTCATATTCCATTTTGATCTAGTGGCATACCTTCAGGCTACCTAGAACATGAGTGATCTAATCGCAACATACTGTCCTGACATTTTTCCAGATAATTCCCTTTTTATGCCCTTATCAACAGTGCAATAGTTTGACAGTTTGTTAGTGCTGCAAAGGCCTGCTATAAAAAAAAATAAAAAAAATATGCCAAGCGATGCATTTGTGGCACATGCTTTGCATGGGGGTCAGCGAGAGGTCATGAGACAACATGAGATTACATGACTGAACTGTACATGCACCCCCCCCATCCCCCCTCCCTCTCTCTCTCTCTCTCTCTCTCTGCATGTCTACCTGGATAATCTGCAGTGCAGGCAAACTCTGCCCTTTGCCTGACTGCAGTAGTAAGGTAATTTAGTAATTTTGGAGCCATAGTGTTTATTTTTAAACAAACAGCATAATCAGTTTAGTCTGCATCCCTTGGTTTAGTAAAAAAATGAAAATAAAACAGGATAGCTAAAAAAAGAAGATAAAACTGCAATTACAGATTACAAATTACAAATGTATATTTTTTTTTTCACATTTTTAAATAATTTCTTAAATGTGTCAATATTAACGATTAGGGGGCTCACCTAATTAAAGACCCTGAACATCTGCAAACTGAAAACCCTGTCTCAACGTGTCAAATTCTATTGGCCATTTGAACTCTGTCACATTATATCACGTCATCACTCCACTAACGACTTAAAAATTCTTCTGCTGTCCTTTGGGGTGAAATTACAACATTTAAAGCCCTAAAACAGATCGGTGCTGCTAACACCAGGAGGACAATAGAGTTTGCTTCACTAATGCCTTGTGCAGCAGTGCAGTTCAAATCCATGCCTTGATTACATTAAAGCTTCCCATGTCTCTTCTTGGCCACCTGATGAGGAGGGTGAAGTGTTCCTTAATGACGCCTTCTTGAAATTAACATTTTGTTCAGAACCACAAAAATGTTCCATGGCAAGATCAAACAAGGATGCTATCCTTTTTGAAGTGTTCTTGAAATACATCTATTTTTATATTTTTTAGGGTTGAGTTTCGTGAATTAAATTTAGTTATAATAGGGAAAATATAGAATTTTTTAATGATGTGTAGGAATTGCTGGTAATTCAATGTTTTTCTTGGCCTTCTGGTACAGAGTATCCACAAAACTGTGAGATACAGGGATTGAACAAGAGGGGACACTTGAATAGCCAAATAAAAATGACAAAACATGCATTTTAGTTGTGATTTAGTCACAATGTCTGGTTTAATCTCACAATTTAGGAACTAGCATTCCATTACAACACTGCTGAAACTACTAAGGCATGCACATTGAACCGAGATAACAAACAGCTCTGTGTTAAATTGAGCTGGATATTCTTTATTGAACAGTGCGATACAATTACACAACTCATGATGTATAATGTATGTGCACAATTATAAACATTTAAATAGGATTACAGCCATTGCTGTACTTTCAACATCAATGCATTTACACTCTTTATTTTAATGGTTCTTTATAAACATGACAGTTCAACTGTATGACTAATTTATGAGACGTTAGTCATTCTTGTTCATAGCTCTCCAAATCTATTATCCATCATTTTAATTACAGTGAATATAAAGTGGGCCTCTTTTTCTTTATGAAAAATGAATATAAATAACAGGATTTTGTTATTCTATTGGAACTTGACTTAAAATGTGTATTATCTTAATACATTATCATAATACATTTTTACTGTACATTTTTCCAAATTACCAGTCATTGTGCAAATTCACAGTGGTTTTTTTTCAAACTCTTTCCTGCTTCTCTCTCTCTCTCTCTCTCTCTCCTTCTTCTTCTTCTTCAGGTAAAGGTGTGGTTCCAGAACCGGCGCACAAAGCAGAAGAAAGATCAGGGCAAGGACTCTGAGTTGCGCTCCGTGGTCTCTGAGACAGCTGCCACATGTAGTGTCCTGCGGCTGTTGGAGCAGGGCCGGCTTCTTACTCCTCCAGGCCTGCCAGGGTTGCTGCCCCACTGCGGGAGCTCGTCGCTGGGCTCTGCACTCCGTGGGCCCTCCCTGGGCATAACGGCCAATGGAGGTTCCTCCAGCAGCAGCAGCAGCGCCACCAGCTCGGGCACAGCCGGAGGAACCCCCCCACTGCCAACGGTGACCAGCTCAGGGACAGTCACAGGGCTGCAGGGATCCCCACCTGCCCATGGGCTGTTCAGCTTCCCTATGCCATCTCTGCTAGGGTCTGTAGCCTCACGTATGTCCTCCAACCCACTTGGCATGGCTGGATCCCTCGCCGGAAACTTGCAGGAACTTTCTGCCAGATACCTGAGCTCCTCCGCCTTTGAACCCTACTCGCGGACCAATGGCAAAGAAGTACTAGACAAGAAAGTTTTGGAATGATCACTGTGGGGTTTTGAAATTTGAGCTCCGATTATCACTCCTTTTTAAATCTCTTTCTCCCCTTTTGTCTCGTCCGTGCTGTTGCGTTTTTTCAAGTTGTCAAACTGCACATTGTTGCCTCTCAAAACTGTAAAAAAAAAAAAAAGGTGGACTCATACTTATACTTTTCCAAAACAAGGATTGTCAGAGCGTTTTGCACTAAATCAAAGTTTCTCAACCCCATTTTGAATTTGTAAACAAAAGCTTGAATAAGGAATGTAGCAAGAGATTATGGAGGGAAGAGAGAGAAATGTTTGCTGTGGCAATATCTTTGGGAACAATTTTCCTGTACACTTTGTTTGGAGCTGGACATTTGTATTAACAGAAGTTTCTGCACAGATTGTAAACAAATCTTAAAAAAGCTGCTGAGTAAAAATGGTAGAGAAAAATGGTACAAAACATAAAACCACAAAAAAAAAAAAAAAAAAAAAAAAAAAAACTGAACTTGTCATTACACAGCAACATCCTTCATGTTTACTGTTTGAAGTTGGAGAGTAATCTAAACGTGATTTTAACAATAATAATACAGTATATACATTATAACTGGATTTATTTCCAAAAGTTGGAATACACAGTTTGCTTATGAAGGTCATGAATTTGCCATATGAAGCTATAAAATCAGATGTCTATAACATTTTGTATTTGTATGGTTAAACATGTTCTGACTAAATCAAAGGAAAATGCTGTCACACCTTTAAATAGTCCAATTGTCCTGTGTTCATTGTTCTCTAAATGGTTTCTGTGAGGGTGCTCCCCAAATGAGTTTTGAAGGCAGTCTCAGTTTGTGAGTTTGTATGTCTTGAATATGCAGTTTTTCTCCTCTCTGTGTGTGCTGGTACTGAAGTTGTAGTCCTGGTTTCAATGTTTAGGTGCGTGTTTAAGCTAAAAACCTTTTGAAAAAACTATGGGGCCCAAATGAGGAAAGATTAAGCTCTGGAGCGTCAGTTAGACCCTCGCATTATTGGGCTAGATGTTTTGCAGAGAGCAGCAGCCTCTACTAATGCTTTTCCAGTAGAATTTGACTTCTTTTCTATCATCTGAGCTGAGATGAGGCAGATCTCTGGGAGGGAGGAGTGGGGTACAATTATTGTAGTATAAAATGAAGACTGAAAATTGTAACTAAAATTGTTATTTTACTGTAAATTATTCACGTCTGTTATAAATACTCCATTAGTATATCTGCAAATAATGAAAGAATGAATGTATGGGGAAGGGGCAGGTTTTCTGGATGAAGAACCAATCAAAGCTCTGGTGGTGTTGTTGTTAAATATCTTGAAGTTTGTGAACTGTGGTATGAGTGTGGATATATATTATATATAACTAAAAAAATCAAACCAAAACCAATCTATTCTTTCTTTCATTACTCATGTTGTTACACAGTGAACCTTCTTAGACAACACAAAAGATTTCTTAGCAGTCTAAATTCTACATGGCTATAGTGATGGTTCCTACTTGAGAAATTCTCAGTGTCAGTGTATATCATCCAAGGTCGCTGAACACTGCCAGCTCTAAAACAGCACTGGTTGACCTTCTCACTTTTGTGATGTATGAGAGACAGGCGAATAGCCTTGTATGAATGAACAGCTGTATGTCTCTGGACATATGGAATGGCAAACAGTCTTACTTCTACATAATCTGTCTATATGAGGTACCATAGAAATGACTGTGTTGGTTATCACACATTGTAAATTACAGGATGTGTTTTAAATGATGAGACTGGTCTTAATGTTTTGACAACTGAACAGTGGTCAGTCTGACTGCACTCTGTGAACATTAAAACAATCGGAGAAAACACAATAGCAGGGAGTCCATGAGAAAATTACTGGCACTGGTGTCTGAATATGATATTATAGGAAGTAAACAAGCACAGCGGTCACTGATCCTACATCTGTCAGTTGGAACAATTTGGTTTATGTTGTATTTTACTTTTAAAGGTATTTAAAATAATTGGTTTATTTCTATCAATGGCTGATAAATGAGACAGAATTATTCTATTTTGAGATTTTTTTAAAAATGTGATGTAATTGTGGCAGTAAGCTTAATCAGACAATTATATTTTTCCAACATAAAGAGGGACAGAAAGACAGAAGGAGAAAATAATACAGTGTCCTTGTGATTGGACGAACATCATGATTTCATGGCTCAATTTCCATTTTCTGAAAGAAACAGACTGATTGAAAACAAGTTGAGATGTGACAAGGAGAAAGTGAAATTGTCCGTCTTTCTTTGTAAATGTAAGGGGATATTGTTAGAACAGAGTTTGAAGGCTACCAAACGCAATGACTAGCCAAAAATAAGCAGAACTTGCGACACAATGAGGTTCCTTTCATCTGCACCACTTCTTCAAACCCTTGCTGGATCACCACAACATGGCATTTGAAATAACAAATATAAAAATTCTGCATTTGACCATTTCTAGTAAAGAAAAAAAAAAAAAAAGCGACACTGACTATATTAAAAGGTCCGATTTCCTTGCTTCCACTGAAGCACACAAGATGCTGTTTGGAACATTCTCAAATTATTCAGTGATAACATGGATCATCAGGTTATGGATTAAGGTAAGACTGGGACATACCAAATTCGAAGACATTTTCAGTTCAACTTCTCACTCAAATTATTATGCTGATGATATAATTTTGTAATGAACAAAAAAAATACTCAGTTAGAAAAAAGTTATGAACCCCACTGTAACTTAAAATATGACGATGTCTGGCAGATATATTCAACCACATCACATACCATTTTTAAACCCTTTAAACTATTTTTCAACACTTAGAATTTTAGAAGTTTGCCTATTACAAACTGATGTTATGTAATTTGTGTTAGTGTTAGTTTTCAAATCTGATCAACCACATATGTATGTATGTGTTTATATGTGTGCACTGACTGGAGAGTTACAACCAAAGACCTTTGTCATTTTGGTTCTCTGAGTGTTCGAGCAGTCTTTACCCTTCTGAATCTTGGATATAGTCCTAAAAAAAAACATGGTCTTGGCCTCCTCTCTCCCTACCCCCTTCACTCCATTTCTCCTCCCTCGCAGCCCAATTAGGCTGAAGGTTGAGCTGCATTGTGGTTGGGGGTGAGGGAACGGGTGCAGTCGATGGGGGAGTAAAAGTGTGAAAGAGGCAAGGAGGGATTGTTTCAGACCACCAACACATTCTCGACGTCACATGACCAGTCCCTAAACCCGGGATTACAGCGGGAGGAAAGGCAGCATCCTGTGCGTGTTTTGTGCTCTTTGTGAGTCCTTTACATCCTCTTTTATCTGTTCTTTCACATGATGATCAGAGCATAAACGTACGCTGAGAAAGAACCTAGTCCAAGTGTAGAGTGGACTCGTAACCCCAATGTTCCTGGGGAGCTTTAAATCCTGTTATGGCCCTCCTGGGCCTTCCCTAAAGTGTCATACAAGCTTAACAGTCTTTTCTAAATAACTGATCCAATAAACCAATCAGAGGATTTCGTAAATCAGAGCAGCTACACGTAGATACTTTCAGGACGTAGAGAGCATACACCTGGGCTCAGGCGTTCTATAGTTTGTGTGGTCTTAAAGTAGATGTGTACCAAGTAATTTCTGTTTACTGTACATTTTGCTGGCCGGTAAGATAGTGGTCTTGGACTTTGTATTGATCGATTTGGATGAAGTTTTGGATACAATACCATATAATACTGAATCATAGATGTATTTGTTACCCATGATTAATGTATTCCCACAAATGAAGGTGTCTGATAATAGGGTGATTCGGCAAGTTATGTGATCTCAACATGTTGACCACCTTGATGATGTAGCAGCGTAACACATTTGACAAATGTACTATTTATTTATATGCCCAATTTTACAGTGGAAAAAAAGTTACTTAGCATCAGTGTTGGTGTAATCTGGTTACAAAATAATTTGTTACTGTAATCAAATTACTTTTAAAATCAATTCTAGTAATCAGATTAAATTTACTGACTTCAATTAAGTATAAGTTTACTTCCAAGTATATTATTTTGGTTACGCATAACTAAAATAGCATTATTTCTGTTTTTTTGTCTATGACAACTGAAAGGCATACACCCCTTAATGATTAATTGTAAGGGGGAAACGTGTGATGCTGAGTGTATGCCTTGCGTGGAACAATGAACAAGGAGGACATATAGACATGATTTTAAATTCATTGAGCAAAAAACACTTTCTGAGAAAATTTTAAGAAACTTAAAAGTAATTAGTAATCATTGAAGTAATCAGTGAATTAATATAATAAATTTTTTATAGAAATAGTAATCTGAAGTTGATTACAATTTTTTTTCTCTCTCTCCTTTACTCCCCAGTTTGGCAGAGGACGAATCTCACAACGTGTCTGAGACCCTCAATCCACTCATCACATGGCTTGTTGAGCACATTACTGCGGACACGTAGAGTGTGTGGAGGCTTTGCGCTATTCTCTGCGGCATCCACACACAACTCACCACGCGCCACACTGAGAGCGAGAACCACACATTATAGCAACCAAGAGGAGGTTTCCCCATGTGACTCTACCCTCCCTAGCAACCGGGCCAATTTAGTTGCTTAGGAGAACTGGCAGGAGTCACTCAGCACGCCCTGGATTCGAACTCACGAATCCAAGTGTGGCAGTCAGTGTCTTTACTCGCTGAGATAGCCAGGCCCCTAGTCGATTGCTATTTTGAGTAATTTACCAAACACTGCTTAGTGTAACATAAAAGATACTCCAAGATAGTTCAAAATTATCTAAAAAATTTATTTGCCCAGGAAAAAGTACAACAGATGAATGTTATAAATAATGTAAATAATGACATAAATGATCAGTAATGATGATGACAATGTAATGATCATATGAAACCTGCCACAAATATAAGCCTAAAAATAATCATCAATGATTTGAAACATACAGAATCAGTGACATAAAAGACTAATAATACTTAAAGGGTTCTGAGTTGATAAACTGCCTATAGACATGTGATGTGCATACCAGTTTATAAGAGAAATCTGCTGACCAGGTGGCACAGCCGTAAGCCTATTACCTATCACAGAGCAGACATTTCAAAACAATGATCACCCAATGCCAATAATGGTCCCCTTCTGTCAGATGATATACAGGTGTTGTAAGCAAATTATGCAGATTTTAAACAGTAATTATGCAGGTGTAATTGCCACATTAAAAGCTGCAAGAATCTCTTTGATGTGAAGGTTTTATCAGCCTATGAGAGCTGTACTACACTAAAATAGCCCATTTCATAATGTTTTGGTTTTGTTGTGTAATATCTTATGCAATTAACAATCACTCATTTTTTTTTTTTTTTACAATAGTGCAGTTCCGTAGTGGGAGAAGATTAATTTCCCATTCTTCATTAGTGTTTGAATCTCTGACAAGCTGCGTCACAGTGCATTTTGATTCAATTTACGTTTCCAGCGTGCAAGGTCACTTTAACAGAACAATAATAAATACATCAACAGTCCAACCATTCTCTGCCTGGACCAAACCACACTGTGTAGCCCTGCTGTTTTTGTGGACAGACTTTGATATGGATGATGTATTTTAAGCGAGGGCAAGACTCCAGTGGGTGGGTACTCTTCAGGAGCATTAATTTGCTATTTTTTGCATTCTGTCTGAAACATTTGGATTGACTCTCAAGAGACTTTGCAAACGGCAGCATCACCACTGCAACAACCACCCACTCCAAACTCTAGTGCTTTTCCCTGCCAACATGTGTGTGTGTGTGTGTACTCATATGTGAACAGAATGGGTGTGTTAGCATGTGTGTTTGCGTGCACTGGGTCAGAGGTTTAAATCTCAAAAATTTGATTTGAGTTCTGGATCTATTGTGCAGGCAAATCCAGTGAGAGTGTGAGAAAAGTACAGTTAAGTGTCTAAAGAGTGCTTAAACATTTAGAAAGCTGTCAGTCAGGAAGAGTTGTAATGGTTGAGATGAAAGATATACATACACAAACAGATACAATCAGATTCTCCCAAATTCAGGATTCTGACTGTGTAGATTTCCTGGATTTAAATATTTCTTGAATTGGCTCTTAACAAAATGAATTTTAGTGAATTGTTCTGGGTTCAGTTCAAGCAAACTTATTTGACTGACTTTGTGGCATAATGTTGATTACCACAGAAAATAATTGTAAATTGTTTTTTAAAAAATGTAATCAATTTAAATTTGAAAGAAGATTCACGGTTATAGAAACACACTAACAATGGAAGTAATAGCAAAATGTTTTTGTTAAAGCAGTTACACTAAAGCATTAGTAACAAAATCAGTTTATTTTCTATGGCTTTACCACTTTAGATGGTTACCGCAATTCCTTGTAGCAAAATATGCTCCATGAAAATATTCTGGTATCCATGTTCATATCATGCAAAAGTTACTTGATTTACTAGCTTTGCATGGAATTGACATAGAGCTGAAAGATTGGATACTTCACACAGACAATTTCAGTGAGTGATTCTACCATACTACTCATGTGGGATTTTTTTTGCTAAAAAAATGATGGACAAATTATTTTCTGTGCCACAAATTATATTGACACAAATGACACATTCCTTTAACAATCATTAAGAGGATTGCATGTATATGCAGGATCCACAATGTTTTTATGAAAGGTTTGAGCTTCAGGGATTGTAAGAGCCACAATTTACTAAGATTTTATATAGATGTGAATTTAATAATTGTGTATAATGTGTGATATACAACATTTGAATATTTCTAACTGTTCTTCTAACTGAATCTTCCAGGTTCAATTTAGGTACAAGTAGGTACAAGTAAAGCTCAATCGACAGCATTTGTGGCATACTGATTATCACAAAAAATAATTTTGACTTGCCCCTCGTTTTTTTTTTATTTTTTTTATTTGGGTTATAGTTTGAATGTGAGTTTGAAGCAAGCCCTAAAATAGTGATAGCACTCTGTCTAATTCTTCTATTTTATTGGACCACCATTAATTGTAAGCATGAGTGGAATGAGTATAACATTCTCTATTTATTTTTTGGTTTTATTTTAATAAATGTTCTTAAAAGTTACTATACTACTGGATGTTAATCGCATTCCACTCATGCTCACAATTCACGGTGCTCGATAGAAACAGAAGAATTATACAGAGTAGGATAGGAAAGTAGGATAAGAAAAAAAAAAAGATTTGTCCCTAATTTTCCTTTTTTTTAAATTTTTTTTTATTCAATATTATAACTTAAATTCTAAAGGACTGTTATAGTATCCAGTGACAGTAACTCTACGTTAAACCTGCATCACTGTTCTTACATGTTGGATGAAGAGAAAATGTAGAGAAAAGCACTTGAAGCCCATGTAGATCTCTGCAGGTTTATATCTTTCCTGTCGTACTGCTGGAAAAAAAAGTCACCTCATTGAGGTATTTTGTTGCTCTTTGGTGGTATTCTATCTGAAGCACTTTCAAGTAGTTTAAAACTGTGAAGCCTTAATGGAGAGACAGAGAGTGAGAAAAAGCTCAAGCAGCTGGATCCCTCTATGTCCCTGAAACTGACACTAATATCCCCCTTAAGGAAAATCCATTCTTTGTGAGTTATCCTTTTAAAGAAATACATGTAGGCATTATTCTTAAGAGAAAATCTACCATTCTGAGTAACTTGTTACCTTGATCAAGTCTACCAAGTAGGCTTTTATCATAATGAGATGATTGATTCCAGGTGTGAGTGAGGATTCATCTTTACAGAGAGTGTATAACATAGCTGCAGTCCATGTGATCCAATGTGCTCAGAGTAAGGGCTGGTGGAAGAAGGATAAAGTTTTAAAGATAAGACATAAAAAAGTTCCTCAAACCAACTTTTTGCATGCAATGTGAACTTTCCAATCCTTGTGTATACGTAAACCTTATTTTCTCATCTGCAAGGGCTTTGTGCTCGTTTTTCACATCATGTTAAATAGACCATAGAATGGTATATCTATTTTTTCTATAATGAAGTTGTTGTGTTTTCTATTTTCATCTGATTTTTGTAAACACTTGAATATTCAAAACTGTTGTTTTCCGTACATTTATTATTTTATGATACTGTTAACATAGCAATGTTTAGACGGAGCCATAGATATGATATATTTTATTTATTTATTTTTTGTATTGTATTTTATAACCTTCTTATAGATTATTTACAGTTGTCTCTGCACATTACATTGGGAAAAGAGTGGGTATTTTAACATAAAAAAAAACATAATTTTTAAAATCCAATTGCAATGGATAATGGCTGTTGCTGAACAGAACTTCTTTAGTTTAGTAATTGGATTTCAAATTATCATCACTGGATGACCACTGGTTCCCCGTCTGTTGCTCACTTCGACGTTGTGTCGAAGAAGCGATGCTAGGGGTCTCTCTTGAACGCCGAATATGCCTCTGATCTATGAAATACACATATTCCTGTTCCTGATCTACGGCGCACTACAGCGGCTTTTTCCTTCTCTGCACGGCAGTGCAGTTTTCCCCTGGGCGCTTCGACAGCGCAGAACTTAAAAGAGTTTATTAAAGAGTGATTTTTTCTTGTAAAAGAGTAATTTCCTCTAAAGAGCAATACACAGCGGCGGTGAACATCCTTTTCAGGACGCAACTTTTTAAAGATGCCTTTCCGCCCCTGTGTAGTTCCTGGATGCGGTAGAGTGCTCTACAATTCAGACGGCCACAAGCATTGTCTCGTGTGTCTGGGCACCGATCACACCGAGGCAGCGTTTGTGGATGGTTCATGCTCTCACTGCGAGAGCATGACCATGGCAACATTGCGGTCGCGGCTCGCTTTCAACAGAAAGCATGCCACTCCGCCCACCGCATTGCTCCTTCTTGTCTAAATGTCAGCACGTCTCACCAATGAGCATGTGCAGTCGGTGCCGAGACGCCTCGCCACTTTCAGGACAGGCACAACAGTCCCTTTAAAACTTTTACAGAGGCTCTTGGGGCATATGGCATCCTCCGCGGCGGTCACGCCGCTGGGGTTGATGCATACAGTCAGGTCCATAAATATTGGGACATCGACACAATTCTAATCTTTTTGGCTCTATACACCACCACAATGGAGTTGAGACGTTCAGCTTTAATTTGAGGGTATTTACATCCAAATCAGGTGAACGGTGTAGGAATTACAACAGTTTGTATATGTGCCTTCCACTTTTTAAGGGACCAAAAGTAATGGGACAATTGGCTGCTCAGCTGTTCCATGGCCAGGTGTGTGTTATTCCCTCATTATCCCATTTACAAGGAGCAGATAAAAGGTCCAGAGTCTATTTCAAGTGTGCTATTTGCATTTGGAATCTGTTGCTGTCAACTCTCAATATGAGATCCAAAGAGCTGTCACTATCAGTGAAGCAAGCCATCATTAGGCTGAAAAATCAAAACAAACCCATCAGAGAGATAGCAAAAACGTTAGGTGTGGCAAATCAACTGTTTGGAACATTCTTAAAAAGAAAGAACGCACCAGTGAGCTCAGCAACACCAAAAGACCCGGAAGACCATGGAAAACAACTGTGGTGGATGACCAAAGAATACTTTCCCTGGTGAAGAAAACACCCTGCACAACAGTTGGCCAGATCAAGAACACTCTCCAGGAGGTAGGTGTATGTGTGTCAAAGTCAACAATCAAGAGAAGACTTCACCAGAGTGAATACAGAGGGTTCACCACAAGATGTAAACCATTGGTGAGCCTCAAAAACAGGAAGGCCAGATTAGAGTTTGCCAAACAACATCTAAAAAAACGGCTGGGACCCTTACACGCATCGAGGGAATGGGGTCATACCCAGTTTCCTATTCTTTCAGGGGGAAAAGACACTGCAGAGGCCACACCTGCCTGAAATGGGGAGGTAAGGGTGGCAAATACATCACATGGGTTTTTAGGCAACATGTGGAAAGTGGCGCGGTGGTAGATCCAGCCTCAAGGAGGGGGGAGTTGCTACAATACGGTGACCGGAGGGCAGCTGGGACTGCCTAAGGGAGATGCGGATCCACTTGTAAGGGGACTGTACCGCTGAAAATACATACAATCAGCTGGATCGACTGGGGGTGAAGCCTCCACTCTCCACTGGGCAAGCGTTGTCGTGACAGCGCGTCCGCTACCACATTGAGGTTGTGAGTGGTACGCAGTGACTTGAGTCCAAAGGAGGAGACGATGGGCGAGTAGTGACATGTGACGGGAATTTACACCGCTACTGCAGTGGTGCTGTCTGACCTGACTAGGATATGTTTGTCTCGAACTAATGGGAGAAACTTCTGCTGGGCAAAGAAAACAGTCAGCAACTCTAGGCAATTGATGTGTCAGCGCGGCGGGGCCCCTTTCCAATGGCCCGCAGCTGCGTGCCCATTGCACACGGCACCCCAACCCAATCTGGAGGCGTCGGTCGTGACCAGGACGCGTCGGGACACCTGCTGCAAGGGTACTCCTGCCCGCAGAAAGCAGAGGGTTTGAAAGTTTGCCGTCAGGCAGGGGTGATCATCACATGGTGCGTGCCGCGGCGCCATGCTCATCTCGGGACTCGAGTCTGAAGCCAGTTCTGAAGCGGTCTCATACAGTCAGATCCATAAATATTGGGACATCGACATATTCAACATGTGGGTCAACATGTTCCATGTTGGCATCTACCTAATTAGCCTAGCTTCTACAAAGTGACAGACGATTTTGCAACAAAATATAGGGAAAAGCTATGGTTAGTTGAACTTAATGATCTGCTTTTACCCTGCTGCCTCCACCCTTTTAGAATGGACCTGTGACTCAATTTTGGGGCACAACCCACTTGTTTATATACACTGTGACTTGCTTGACTTTAGAGAATTATAACTATTAAGACATCATGTGTACAGAGACCTTTATATGAATATTCTGGGTTCAATACAAGTTAAGCTCAATTGACAATATGTATGGCATAATGTTGATTACACAAAAAATAATTCTCACTTGCCCCTCCTTTTCTTAATAAAAAAAAAAAAAAAAAAAAAAAAAAAAAAGCAAATATTGATTGAACAGTGAGGCTCTTGCAATGAAAGTGAAAGGGGCCAATTTGGTAGGGTTTAAAGACAGAAATATGAAGCTTACAATTTTATAAAATCACTTAAATATTTTTTCTTCTCCCAAATTTGGAATGCCCAATTCCCAATGTTCTCCAAGTCGTCGTGGTGGCATAGTGACTCCGGTGGTGGAGGATGGAATCTCAGTTGCCTCCGCGTCTGAGATCGCCAATCCGCGCATCTTATCGCATGGTTTGTTGAGCATGTTAGCACAGAGATGAAGCACAGCTACACACAACTCACCACACCCCCCACCGAGAGCGAGAACCACATTATAGCGACCATAAGGAGATTACACCATGTGACTTTACCCTCTAGCAACCAATTTGGTTGCTTAGAAGACCTGGCTGGAGTCACTCAGCATGCCCTGGTTTCGAACTCTTGACTCCAGGGGTGGTTCCAGCATCTTTACTCATGGAGCTACCCAGGCCCCTTAAAATCACTTACATTAATCCATCTGTCAACACTTGTTTATTATTTGAGCTGTAACGTTTTTTTAAATCATAATTTTTACAATTGTTTCAGGGTTTGTTGACATTACATCATCATGGCAACAAAGTTGTAAAATTGGCTATAACTTTACACAGAAAGGGTTAGTAAGCGATTTTATTACACAAAAATCATTTAAACACATATATTGTTTATGTCTTGTGGCTGTACTTTCAAAATAGTGAGTATTTAAATGTTTACATACAGAATATTGGCCCCATTTACTTCCATTGTAAGTGCTTCACTGTAAGACAGATTTCTTCTTTTTTAAGTCAAAATATTTTTTTGTGGTAATAAATATTGTCACAAATGTTGTTGATTGAGCATGACTAAAATTGAACCTGGAATCCTCCTTTAATTGTCAACAAGTTATGTCGTGTGTCCCGTCAGTCTGTGTGTTCCTTGTATAACATGTACAGAAAATTATTCAAGAATGTAGCAAGGCGATGCGTAAAAAAAAAGAACAAAAAAGACATTAGGACAAATATTAGACATTTACATAAAATTAGAAGCCAGAGTATTTCTCACATTGACCTGAAAATATGTAAATGAATGATAATACCAATTACATTTTAATAACATTTCAAAGCAATTTCAATTGAAACATTTAGAAAAAAAATGTAAAGTTGTGCCTTCAAAACATAATTAACCTGCTCTGCTGTTTCATAAAGAAAACTCTTCACCTCTGTAAAATAATTAACTTACCTTGACACTTTATCACGCACGCTACCGCACGCGACAGCTACCCTGCAACACACAGACGCGCGCACGCACGCGGGTACGTGAACGTCCATTCGCGTGAGCGTGCACGACTGCTACGTCTTGACCGCGGTGTCATATGACTCCGTCTCTTCATCCGCTTCAGCGCACATCTGTTTACACACAGACGCTTTAATTAGTTACGAGCAAAAATAATAACAATGTCTACATTAGTAGCGAATCGGCCCGTGGATCTGAACGGCCCTGAAGCAGCGGCACGGCAACACGCGCAAGCAGTGGTCAGAAACTACATTTCCCAGCCCAGACTGAGTGAGTGTCATTGACCTTTCATTCATACAGCTAACAGCAGCCAAATCTGTCATTTATGTGGCATTTTATACCCTGCACTGCGATTCAATCTGCAATTACTGTTCATCCAGAGATTAAATAACGACAGGGCAGGTCTGAAATACGGCTAGTCCTGTTAAACGACAAATTTGGCTAAATGTAGCATAGCTTTCCAGTTTATAGTCCACCATAAGCCGATATTTATAGGAAATAAATCAATACGTTAGCTTGTGTGCAAGTAATTTATGGAAAGGTCCATTGTGAGAAATGGTTTTAAGAAGTTTATTTTAAGTAGAAAACGAAATACCTTTGGTATATTTGAAGGTCTCGTCAAGTAAACATGCTAGCTAGCTATCAGTGTTAAATCTAGTTATTTTGAAGGTTGGCGGTTTAATGTGACCAGAGCGTTTAAAAATCTCCTTCAAAATAATTTTGGTTATACACTGCACGATTTGGGTGATTAATAGGCACCAACATCAAGTTTGTGTATGAGTGTTTGAAGTCTCTGCCCATTAAGAGTTAATTGAACTTTATTATTTAGACGATTAGCTGTATTGCAACTGACAGTCCTTACATTAAATCTAGAGTTTAGGTCTTTATTTAGTGATTTGAATGTATGTTTTTAGATTTGGTCTTCGATTCACACACATCGGTTATTACATGAAGTGACGATCCCTCTCATGTGATATGATCACGTGACAGCCAGCTGAGCTGGTGAATAATGTGCATGAGGAATTATACTTCACACAAATCATGTGATTATTTTTTATTTTTTTTTAACCAGGAAAAAGTCACATACCAGAGTACCCATATCTTCTATTCTAATGCCCTCATTACTAAAGTGAAGTCATATATTATTTGATTGTTTTCATATTTCATGAAAACAATAATGAAAATGCTGTAATAAGAGTTTTCTTCTCAGAGTAGTGCTTTCCAGAATGATTCCATTTGAAGGTTAGACAGTATTTGTATCGTGGACAAGACTTGTATCCAAGAGTTGAAAACAGTATTGAAACAGCCCTGACTATATTAGATCAATGTTATTCTGAATACATGCGCTGCTGCGGCTTACAGAATGGCCATTTCTAATATTAGTATATTCAGAGAAAATTGATCGCTGCGTACAATTACATTTAATATGATTATGGCTTTGTCCTTCGCAGCCTGTGTCACTATGCAGATGTATATGACCTGTTAATCATAAAAAGGGATAAATCATTGCAGCCTTTTACAATTTTAGTTTAGTAGCACAATCTTCTGTGTTAAATAAATATTTTGGGTTCAATACAAGTTAAGCTCAATTTACAGCATATGTGGCATAATGTTGATTATCACAAAAAAATAATTTCCTTTTCTTTAAATGTGAGCTAACATATACATAGTGTATATGTATCGTCTGTGTCTCATTTGGAAGGATGTGTCCTCCCGAGGCTGCATTTGTCGCCCACATACGTCATCAAGGCCGTCTCGTTGCATTCTTTAATTTTATTTTTATTGGTAATGCAAGTGTTTAACGATTGTATAAATGTAAGTGCATATACATAAAGGACATTGACAATAGATACAAATAAGCAAAAGAAAGACAAAAAGTAAATATGAAACAAGAAAGCCTCGATGACGTATGCAGCCGACAAATGCGACCTCCGGAGGATGCATCAGTCCAAACGAGACACATCTTGTTCCAGTGTTGGTTCTTGTTTTTGTGTAGTGCATTAGTGGCCAGCACCGTTGTTGTGTTTGTGTTACCTCCTTCGTATGATTCCTTCTTCGTTGTATCCCCTTATTTTGTTTCTAATTAAAGTTCTGCATTTGGATCCTCACTCTCTTGCCTCTTCCCTTCACAACCCTGACAGTTTCCAGTGAGGCACTTATAATCAGGTTTGGGGAGTAACAGAATATATTTAATGGAATTACTACTTACTAGCCTCTCTTGTAACCAGCACCTTATCGTTTGTGTGCCCTTATGATCCTGAGGGCTAAGTTGTCTGGAGCCAGGTGCTCCTGGTAGTGTCTCCCAAGGCAAAGTGGTCTCAGGTGAGGGGCCAGACTAAGAATGGTTCACAAAGACTCCATGGAAAAAAACGGCAAGAGGAGTAGTTACCCTGCCCGGAGGAAGGCTTGGCCCCCATCTGGAGCCAGGCCCAGACGGAGGGCTCATCGGCGAGTGCCTGGTGGCCAGGCTTGTCAGGGAGCCCGGCCGGGCACAGCCCGAAGAAGCAATGTGACACCCCCCTCTACATCCCTTGGGCCCACCACCCATTGGAGAAACCGCAGGAGTCAGGTGCGCTGTCATATGGGTGGCAGTGAAAGCCGTGGGTCTCGACGGACCAGACCTGGGCGGCAAAGGCTAGCTCTAGGGACGTGGAAAGTCACCTCGCTGGGGGGAAGGAGCCAGAACTGGTGAGGGAGGTGGAGCGCTACCAGTTGGATCTGGTGGGGCTTACTTAGACGCACTGTTTTGGCTCTGGATCCATACTCCTGGATAGGGGATGGACTCTACACTTCTCTGGAGTTTCCAGGGGTGTGAGGCAACGGGCAGGTGTGGGGATACTCAGAAGTCCCCGGCTGAGCGCCGCTACGTTGGAGTTTACCCCGGTGGATGAGAGGGTCACCTCCCTATGCCTACGGGTTGTGGGGGTGGGGACTCTGACTGTTGTCTGGGCATATACACCAAACAGCAGTTCAGAGTATTCAGCTTTTTTGCAGACCCTAAATGCAGTCCTGAATAGGGCCCCAGTAGGGGACTCCATAGTGATGCTGGGTGACATTGAGAAGGACTTTCGGTCCGCCGTCCGCCACCTTAGGAGGGGGAAACGGGGAGCCATCCAAGCTGTATACAGTAAAGATGGGATGCTGTTGACCTCAATCGAGGAGGTTATTGGGCGGTGGAAGGAACACTTTGAAGAACTCCTAAACCCCAACACGCCCTCTCTTCAAAAGCCAGAGCCGTAGGCTGATGGTGGATCGGATTCTATTTCCCTGGGGGAGGTCACTGAGGTAGTCAAACAACTCCACAGTGGCAAAGCCGCAGGGATTGATGAGATCCGACTAGAAATGCTGAAAGCTTTGGATGTGGAGGGGGTGTCATGGATGACACGCCTCTTCAACATTTCGTGGAAGTCTGGGACAGTGCCTAAGGAGTGGCAGAACGGGGTGGTGGTTCCCCTCTTCAAAAGGGGGGGATCAGTGAGTGTGTGCCAACTACAGGGGTATCACACTTCTCAGCCTCCCTGGTAATGTTTAATCCAAGGTGCTGGAGAGGAGGGTTTGGCCGATTGTTGAACCTCGGATTGAAGAGGAACAATGCAGGTTCCGTCCTGGCCGTGGAACGACGGACTAGATCTTTACACTCGCAAGGATCCTGGAGGGGGCCTGGGAGTATGCCCATCCGGTCTACATGTGTTTTGTGGATCTGGAGAAGGCATATGACTGGGTACCCCAGGAGAGACTGCGGGTCGGTGGGCTGGTGATCTCATCACTGCTTTATGCAGATGATTAAGTCTTCATGTCATCATCTGTCTGTGACCTTCAGCACTCACTGGATCGCTTGGCAGTCGAGTGTGAAGCGGCTGGGATGAGGATTAGCACCTCTAAATCTGAGGCCATGGTTCTCAGCAGGAAACCGATGGAGTGCGTACTCCAGCTAGGGAAGGAGTTATTGCCCCAAGTGAAGGAGCTCAAGTACCTCGGGGTTCACGAGTGAGGGGACAATGGAGTGGGAGGTTGGCCAGAGAATCGGGGCAGCGGGGGTGGTATTGCACTCGCTCTATCGCACCGTTGTCACGAAATGAGAGCTGAGCCGGAAGGCAAAGCTCAGTTGAGGTGGTTCGGGCATCTGGTAAGGATGCACCCTGGGTGCCTTTTCAGGCACGTCCAGCTGGGAGGAGGCCTCGGGGAAGACCCAGGACTAGGTGGAGAGATTACATCTCGACACTAGCCTGGGAACGCCTCGGGGTCCCCCAGTCAGAGCTGGTTAATGTGGCTTGGGATAGGGAAGTTTGGGGCCCCCTGCTGGAGCTGCTGCCCCCGCGACCTGACTTCGGATAAGCGGTTGAAGATGGATGGGTGGAATTACGTATTTAAAATACAAAATATAAGTAACTGTATTCCACTACAGTTACAATTTAAGTCATTGGTAATTAGAATAAAGATACATTCAAAAAGTATTTTGATTACAGAAGACATTACTTGTTATTTTAAAATGTTGTCCTTTCAGAAACATACATGTATAAATGGTGATCCAAAGTGCATTTGAACAGCAGTGAAACTAAACCTTGTGTAAATTGCCAGCTTTATGCTAAGCTAAAATGCTATTTCTAGCCATTTTACATGCACGTGTTACCAGGAAAGATCATATTTTTTTTTTATCAAGAAAATTCACGTTGGATCAGAATTGATTTTTTTTCTAGTAAGATCTTTGATATTAGGGCAAAAATTATATTCTTGATGATATTTTTTTTATTATTGATTTTCCTATAAAAATATCTAAAAATCCTTGAAACAAGATAAATTTGAGTTATCTTGTTTTAGAAACAACACTGAATAAGAAACTCAGCAAAAAATTAAACGTCCTCTGACTTTCAACTGCTTTTATTTTCAGCAAACTTAACATGTGTAAATATTTGTATGAACAAAAAAGATTCAACAACTAAGACAAACTGAACAAGTTTCACAGCCATGTGACTAACAGAAATGTAATAATGTGTCCCTGAACAAAGACGGGGTCAAAATCAAAAGTAACAGCCAGTATCTGGTGTGGCCACCAGCTGCATTATGTACTCTAGTGAATCTCCTCCTCATGGACTGCACCAGATTTGCCAGTCTTTGCTGCGAGATGTTACCCCACTCTTCCACCAAGGCACTTGAAAGTTCCCAGACATTTCTGGGGGGGGGGAATGGCCCTAGTCCTCACCCTCACCCCTGGTGAGACAAAACTGTGACTCACCAGTGAAGAGCAATTTTTGCCAGTCCTGTCTTTTCCAGCGAAGGTGGGTTTGCCCATAGGCGACGGTGTTGCCGGAGATGTCTGGTAAGGACCTGACTTACAGCAGGCCTACAAGTCCTCAGACCATCCTCTCTCAGCCTGTTGCTGACAGTCTGAGCACTGATGGAGGTATAGTGCGTTCCTGGTGTAGCTTGGGCAGTTGTTGTTGCCATCCTGTACCTGTCCCGCAGGTGTGATAATCGGATGTACCGATCCTGTGCAGGTGTTGTTACACGTGGTCTGCCACTTCGAGGATGATCAGCCTGTCTCCCTGTAGTGCTGTCTTAGGTGTCTCGCAGTACGGACATTGCAATTTATTGCCCTGACCACATCTACAGTCCTCGTGCCTCCATGCAGCATGACTAAGGCACGTTCATGCAGATTGGCATGGACCCTGGGCATCTTTCTTTTGGTGTTTCTCCAGAGTCAGTAGAAAGGTCTCTTTAGTGTTCTATGTTTTTATAACCATGACCTTAATTGCCTTCATCTGTAAGCTGTTAGTGTCTTAATGACCGTTCCACAGGTGAATGTTCATTAATTGTTTATGATTCATTAAACAAGCATGGAAAACTTTGTTTAAACCCTTTACAATAAAGATCTGTAAAGTTGGATTTTTACAAAATTATCTTCTAAATACGGTGTCCTGAAAAAGGGATGTTACTTTTTTTGCTATTTTAACATGTGTATTTTGTCTTACTGTACTGGCAGAGTTTTTATAGTCAAAGCAAGTGAAAAAATCTACCAGTGCTGAAGAAGTAATCCAAAGTATTTAGAATGTTATTGACCTTGAGTAATCTAACGGAATATGTTACAGATTACATTTTACAGCATGTAATCTGTAGTGGAATACTTTCAAAAGTAACCCTCCCAACCCTGCTTATAATGGAAGTGAATGGGGACAATTTTTGGAGGGTTTAAAAGCAGAAATGTGAAGCTTATTTTTTAAAAGCACTTACATTATGTTAAAACTCATGTATTATGTAGACTCAAGATGGTTAAATCATAATTTTGTTTGACATTACATAGTTGTAAAATTGGCTATTACTTTACACAGAAAAGGATAGTAACTGATTTTATCGCACTAAAATCATGTTAAAAAATATTGTTTGTCTTGTGGCTATACTTTTGTAACAGTGAGTATTTTAACATTTACTTATTGGCCCCATTCACCTCCATTGTACTGGTAAGTAAGTGCCTCACTGCTACCCAGATTTTTCTTCTTTCTTTTTTGTGTTAATCCAATTTTATGCCAACAAATGCTTTCGGTTGAGCTTATCTTGTATTGAACCCTGAATATTCCTTTAAAGACATCCATTCAGCCATCACTTCAGCCTTTAAAACTTGCTTGGATACATAAATGGCTTATTTATGCTGGTTTCTTAAGTATTTCTTCAGCTTGGTGCATTGATTGTAGGGAACAGATTACATTTTCAACAAGGAAATCCCAGTAAAATGCAATGATTGACCAAAAGGAGGAAACAGCCCCTGGATACATTGCTGATTCAAACATGATTTTGCAAGACAAATTGCAAAATTGTGTGTTTTTCTGTATTATTTAAGTGGTTTCACTTACCCAGTGGTTCTAGTTTTAAAAAAGCTCATTTGTGGATGAGGATTTTTTGCAAATTTGTATATTTTAATTATGGGGGAAGTATAGGTACTCTATGATCTAAACGTTCCACAAGAGAACCAGTATGATCACCCAAAGTTTTTCCTCTTATCTCTTATGTGCATTTGTGTTAATTTTTTTTTTTGTAAAAACCTATAACAGGGGTTCTTAACGGGGGCGTTCAAAGGATGCCAGGGTGCGCTGAAAGCAAATTGGTGTGTGTGTGTGTGTGTGTGTGTGTGTGTGTGTGGGGGCGGTCTACAAAAGGTGGGAGTTTATCAATCATAATTATCAAATCGTCAGATTCCTCTTTGCATTAAATATTTTATATAGACTTGGGAGTATATCAGTTGGTTCACAATTATACTGGTTGGTATGCATTTGTACCGCAGTTCTTCTTATTTTGAAGTCTAGAGATGCATTTGAAGTAGCTGGTTTAGCAGCGTCGAATACACTGGCGGAGGCACAACCTCTGCTAATGCACCTGTATGTATAGCCCTCTATCTGCTTTATATAGGCCCTAGATATAGCCCTCTATCTGCTTGAATGCAAGGTTTGATCTCACATTCATGATGCATAAGCCCGCTGAATTATTTAGCAAAACTTAAAAATTATGCAATGCATTGAAGTTGCATTGAGCAAATTAAGCAAATAACGCGCACATTGAGTTTTACGTTTTTCTTTTTTTTCTCCTGGTAGCCACTGACCTATAAGCTATTCCGTCTTTTCCATCATCTTTCTCTGAATTTGTATTCTGCATTTAATCAGCTGAAACTTCAAACCACGTCTCTCGGCCATAATGTGTTACCGGCATCTCTTCGATAGCATAATTTGACTCTTGTGTGTGATGTTTCAGTACTTGAGTAGTTAATTTTGTTTACCCATTTAATGGAGAACCTGCTCAAATTACCACTCGTATGGCATCTTTCTCTCACCTTTTTTTCTGCATGTGTATTATTGATGTTATTCATTGTAAATCTCATTAATTTAGTCCTCAAAACATACTGTCCCACTGAGAAGGCCAGGGAGCTTGTTTCTTTTTTTTTCTCTGAAAATGTCAAAGAAAAGATCAGGCTAAAAGCCTCTTAGCAAACCAGTAAGAAAATAAATGACTTAATGTAAGAATTGAAGCCTGCCCTACTAAAAAGCCAAAGAAGCTGCATGCATAAAGACCCCCAATCTGAACACTCAAACCCCCGCCCCCACACCCCCCCCCCCCCCACACACACCTCTAATGTAGGCATGCCAGATAGCAGCACCATTTTGTGCCTCATCACTGGCAGAGTGCATGCTGATAGTGGGCTGTGAGTGAAGGCAATGAAGACTGATGGGAAGGCAAACAGACAGATCTGTACCAATGAATCCCTATGCCATCAGAGTTGAGAGGCCATGTGTTTCAACGCAGGTCTGATTGGTCCTACACTGTTCTCAAAAACACTGTGAAAAGATCTTTGTGCCTAGTGTTTAAAACTTAATTCGCAAATGAAAAAAGAAACTGTTCTATTAAGGCCATTCAAAGCACAGTAAAGCATTCAAGCTGCTGAAAGAATTTCAGGATTTTTTTTCAAACTAAATATTTGGTATGTAGAAAAAAAATGCCATTCAATTCCATTGTTATTTTTTTCACCAATTTCTATCTGTTTGGCCCTCGCAAAATTTCCAACACTTTATAGTTTGCTGGTCTAAGTAATTTGTTGGCACGTTTGTGCCCAGTCATATTTCGAAGATGCATGAAGAAACAAACAAAGTAAACATACAGTGTATGTCATCTTTTCCGTGGAAGCAGAGGCCTTTTTGTCTTAATCATGTCATTTTAACAAAAGCAATTAACCCAGACTGTCTATTCCTTTTGTTTTAATGCTGAATAGACTTTAAAATGTGCTGAAAAGACATTCAGCACAGTAATGGTATTTCTGTGAAGAAACAATTACCCATAATGACATGGTTATAAACAAATCTTTCAGATGTCACAGCCCTCCTTTATTTTAACTACTGTTTCCTGTTGCTAATCCTTTTATCCTCCTGTAATTAATCAGTTGTCGTTACAGTGAAAGAGAAAGCCCTCGGTGGGCGTTCAACTTCATCTTGCCATCAAAGAAAAGGAAATGAAAGATGAGTTATAGAACAGTCGACTTTCAAAAATAGTATCCAAGTATATGAAATGATGTGCTGAAATCCTTGCCCATTTTACACAGCACATATAAGACACAATATCAGCTTTCCAGCAATTTAATCTGTGGTTTGATACACAATGTAAATGTGTATAGTATATTTACATATCTTATTTTATATAATTAGTCGTTCTTACCTCATAGTTTTCACATCAAGTTTCCTAAACTGATATTAATTTAAATATATCAGTATGCATTTTGCCTTCGTACAAAAAGATTACTTTGCCCATTTTATTGCAAAGTGTGTTACATACTGTAACTGTACCTTGCTTGTACATCTATGCATGGTGTTGAATGCCATGTTAGCCAGTGAACTTCCATTTAAAGTTTTATTGGATTATGCGTGAAAATATTCATTGGTATACAAGGAAGTTGCTAGGGTTAAAAAAATGTATGCCCATTTTTTCCCCCAACTTCTAAGTGTTAAGGTAACTTAAATGTGCCATCCATCTTAACTCAAATAAATGAGATATGATAAATTGCATAAACTTGGCTGGTCAGAGGCTCGCTTTCGGACCTTTGTTATAGATCTGTTGCTAGGCAGCCTACGGGTGAAAATGCGCCTATCCCTGCAGACCACTCTAAAACTGTTGCAGTAACATTATGGCTATTTCGATCTATTGTAACTGCACCACTTTGCCACCTCTCCTCAAGAGGCGTCGGGGTTAACCAGCTGTCACAGTTTAGCTGTCTCCTCTTCAGTCTGCATCCCACCAGGAAGCGCACACAGATTACAGCACCCCCCCATACACATACACATACTCGCGCGCAGTCGTCTGATTACACACGACCCAATCAGTGCTTGCATGTGGAGAGTCCTCCGTTGCAGTCTCTGCTTCTACCTGTGGGGTTAAAAGCATTCCTATTTGATGGGGGTGTCATCACTGTTGTCTTTGTTAGGACAGATTAACAGCCACAATTGTGTGCGCACGGTTGCGAGCATCTCTGTCTTTATCAGATTGTCCATGGTCTTGCTTTGATATTTTTTTTATTTTGTAGCTGTCTTTTTTTTTTTTTTTTTCCTCCGGTAGCTTTAGAACTTTATGATGGCTTTCAAATTTTTTATTTTGCCGTTTAACTCTGTCATGTTATTCCAAACATTGTAGCTTCAGACAGATTGACTCGGAAATGGCTCTTGAAAGGGACATTACCTTTTCATTAACAGAACATTAGCTGACCTGTGTGTAAATATACAATGCAATCTTTGTCATTAATATTTTTTGAATATTATGTCAAGTATTACGGTGTTTTCAAATGTTTTAATTTAATTGAATATCCAAAAGAATATTCCGGATACCATACTAGATATGCTCAATCAACAGCCTTTTAATTACCACAAAAAATTATTTAGACTTTTTTGTTGTTGTTTTTTTTAAAAGCTAACATCACAGTTACAGTGAGCCACTTACAGTAAGAGTGAATAGGGCCAATCTAAATTGTTAAAATACATACTGTTTCAAAAGTATATCCACAATATGTAAACATTATACATGATTTTATTGTGCTTACTGGGATAACAGGGTTTAGTGGCGATACAACATCATGACAGTAAAGTTGTAATATTGGATAAAACTTTACACACACATAAGGTAAGTGATTTTATCACACTGAATTCATGTTTACATGTAACCTTGATATTGCCACAAGATTCCCTTGAAGCCTTCCACACAATGTGGGTGGAAATTCCAATTAAGCGCAAACAATGGTTATGTTTTACTCTAGCACAACATTGAAAATAGCAGAAACTTGGGAACAAATGAAAACAGAATTAAAGCGAGGCAATAGTGCCTTAAGGCCTGGGTATATTATGTATATACAGTATAATGTTTTGTATATTGCTTTATATTTAAATGTGTAATGTAGATTTTGCTCAGTTTATTTTGATACATAGTTGCAACAATTTATTTTGATACATGGTCCACTTTTAAATCTAACAACTGCTCTTTTTAGTCTGTAGCACATTGTGCTGTCAGTGCCATAATTCCCTCTGTTAGCATTGAAGACCAAGAGAATACCATCAAGGTCCCCTGTGAGCTCTGATTCACTGTCTTTCATGTCTGTCTATTGGTCATCCAACATTTCTCTTTTATTTCCGAAATGCAATTTATTTTGTTCTACTTTGAATTTTAACTCTTGTTTAGTCTTCTGCATTTCTGAATGGGCGTAAACCTGAATTTAGAATCTAGTTGCTATTACATGTCTTTACAGAAACCATTATTATTTTCATAAATGTGCTAATGTGTTTTTAATCAAAAGCACAATGTACATTTTAGCCTATGCCATTCATGTTTATGCATAAAGAAAGGTTACATTGTTCGTACTTGCGGAATAGATTCATAATTGTATTTTTGGGGGGGTTTTTTTGGCCTTGGACAGTCATTCAGTTAATTCTTTCAGCCATAAAGCATTTGCTCACTTATATGCCTAAAGCAGTCTATTTATTATTACTTAAAAAAATTACAGGTGTCATATCTAACCATAGTCAATTCAGAGTCTCAGAATTTTTAATACAAATTGTTAAATCATTGCAACAGGTCAAGTGATTTGATACTCTTGCCACCTT